>SNQJ01S0025869.1:79780-90262 GCA_010110895.2 Picea sitchensis
CCCAAACTAATCCAGACTCTCCATGAACCTTACCGTGTCTCGAATCATCTTATATTCTTCAGACGATGAATTTCCCTTGACATTGATTCAATTAATTCCTCAGGTACCAACACATGATTGCATAGACAAATGTATCTATAATCTCCCAATACTGCTCAAAAGGACTTAATAATTTACATGATTGATGGAATTAATGTTTTATATGTTGTTGTCATGTTATTATTTGTTACTGATACACTAATGATGAACGTGTTGCCACATATTCAGACATGTTTCCCCATAAGAAACCTACAAGCAAAGTACTTGTGACAGAAGCTTTTGGAAGTGGAATCTGATAAGAGGAAGAACTTGACACCCCAGGGGTTGTCTATGATGATACTATATGACTCTTAGAGAAAGGGGGAACTTCACTCAAATGGGGTGAAGTTTTCCAAATGTTCAAGAAGCAGAACTTACCTGTGGAGGTTGAAGATCAGTGTTGGCATGCATGAAGCTAGGTTCAAGACCCTAGGTTCAAGTTAATTATTCCAACAAAACCCTATCGATACTGGCCCTTTCAGCATCACCTGGAAGCAGGCAAAGTATCACCGAAGATACCTTTATGGGGATTGCAGGAACCAAGATTCTGCAGCGGCGAGGGAAACAAGGGAGACATGATTTGTTAGACCTATAGCATCCTTTTGTGCACTAGATCCTAGGTAACCTAAACTCGTTACATAATTATTTATACAATTATACACAAAGTTACCATGGTTCACTCCCTCCCGAGCTACGTCCACAAAAAATTGCTACTTTATTATATTTATGGAATTCTTCTTGCACTCTGTGCTACAATAGAGGTTCAATATACAATGGTATTCTTACATTGGTAGCTTCTTTACACACACAACAACCTACAACAACAACTACTACTAAGAATCCTCTCAAAATCTCCAAACTTTGCGAGTCTTTTACATATTTATGCCTTTTTATCGGGTTTGTTTGCTAGCTCGTAATGAGTTGGATACCACTCATGCTCGGCTGGTGACAACTCATTATGAGATAGAAACAACTCATGCTCCACTGGTTTTCCTAGATTTTGTGCTAGTTGTTCCTTCTTGTGCCCCGTCTTCTCCTCTTTCTTCTCTCTTCTTTCTTGCTCTTCTTGATATTCTTGATCTTGCACATTTTCCCTGTACTTCATCTCTTCTCACTGTTCTATTCCAAAAACTTCCTACCCAACAAGCCCCCAACACTCACCTATGGCTTGTCGCGAGCCACTTAGGCTTGTTGTGTCGTGCTCCTCCATGCCTTAGTGATTTTTTGGAGATTGTCCTTTGATGTCTATACTGTTTTTGTGATTTCGGCTTCCTTTTTCACGATTTCCTCCATCGTTTGTGCTATCAAACTAATCAGTTTGGCCTCGATGTATTGCGTTTCTAATGTCATGATGCTTTGCACGGTAGCTAGTTCTTCTAGTACCCCGAGGGATTCTTCTGTCGCAATCACAACTCCTGTGTGATCTTCCATTGTTCATCCTTCAGTTGTTCCACTACAAAGTATAGTTTCTTGTTAGCTAGGAGTGTTGTCATTCTTTATGTTAGTGGGAAATTATTTACGTGCTCAATGTCATGATTCACTTGTTCCTGCATAGTCCTTATTTTCTCTTCCATTGCTTGCAACTCTAGGG
Source organism: Picea sitchensis (assembly GCA_010110895.2). Classification (NCBI taxonomy): domain Eukaryota; kingdom Viridiplantae; phylum Streptophyta; class Pinopsida; order Pinales; family Pinaceae; genus Picea; species Picea sitchensis. Next base: position 81,450 of record SNQJ01S0025869.1, read on the forward strand.
TGTTTGTAATATCTGTCCACATGTGTGTGCCTTCATCACACATCTTTATGCATTCATGTTCCAAGATTTTGATATTTTCCACCACTGTCTGCACATTCTGCTCCCTTTGTTCTCTTTCTTCTGGTGGTGTCCCTGGTGTTGCACACACTTCCAACTACGTGATCTTCGTGAGAAGGCCTTTGATAGCCTCACTAATCTTTACTACATGTTCTTAGACCGTGGCTTCTACCACCATCGATACTTCTATGACTTCCTTGTATAATTTTTGGATGGCTATGTGGAATTTTTGTGCCATCTGTTCGACTTCCTCCTTCTCCTTCAAGGATTTAGCGACCTTTTGTTTCAGCCTCAACTTTGTCGTATAAGGATTTCTCAGCCTTTCCTTCCACTTCACTCTTCTTTGTCCCAGATTTCTCTTCCTATCTCTCTACTTCGATCTTCTCCTTTTATATGAGTTCCAGTTGTTGTTTTGTTGCACACTTTTCCTATAGCACAGTGGTGTATTGCTTCTGCAATTCTACCTTCTCGGCTTCTACTTTGTCCAACTCATTGGCTGTGGTGTCTACCCGAAACTGGAGTTCCTGCATGGTCCCTGTGTCCAAACCTTGTAATAATTTCGTTGGCATCTGGGAGATGACTAAGTCCACATGACTTAGTCCTTGTAGCTTCTCTTGTACTTCGGGGTTTGGTAAACCAACTTTTTGTACTGGGATCTTGAGTACTCTACACTATGCTATTAGCTAAACTGATACCTTGGTCCATGCTTCCTCCACTGTGCCTTCTTGGGTTGTGACCGCTCCTTGCATCGATGCTAATCAGGCTATCTCTAATAATTTTTGTAGACTCAAGCATTGGTCTTGCACCTTTGTTTGTAGTGCTTCTTTTTTCTTTGTAGTCTCTCCAAGGACTTCTTTCGCGACATGCCTTAGTCAGTATCCAATTCTACCCATGTCGTCATCTTTTAGTGTGTAGATGACTTGTGGATTTTGAGGCTTTTTCTTCTTCTGCACAGCTGATCCTGTGTATTAGTTTTGTCGTTTCCTTCCTGTTTGAGGTAGGGGTTGTGGAGGTTGATATATTGGCCCTGTTTCTAGTGCATCCTCCGTGCGATTTCCTTGATTGGTGTCCTCTGCACCATTTATTGGAGGGTTAATTTATACATCTGTGTGTTGTGCAGCTTTAGTGTTCCCCCCCTACGTTGTTGCATCTCCTTCAGTTGGTACCTTCTACTCTGGTTCCCAATACTGCATGACCAGCTGGATGTCTTCTTTGGTTATCTTATATTTTGTTTGGACCCACTCCTCCCTTGGATCCTTCTTGGCTTTGATGTACATATGATGCTTATCAATGCAAAATTCCGCGATTGGGCCATATGCCTCTACCAGCTATGGCGAAATACGCAGTGCGTTCTGGATACTTTGTAGAATTTTTTCAGCATAGAGAAATAATTCTACATTGTTGTCCATCTGCCTCCTTTTGTTTGTTGAAAACCAGAAATTCTGGTATTTTTTCGCTACTCACGACTTCCTCCTCATCCCTAAGAATTGTGTGTCCTTCAGATCTGCCGATGTTGTGAAGGAAATCAAGATCAAGAGCTAGGGGTAGTGAAACTCCATCCCCTTATCTTGGGCTTCAACACAGTTCAATAGGAATTGGTTCAGTAAGAAAGCTTCCCAGCTCATTGTAGTGCCTTATACACATTGATCCACGACATCTATTACCCATGTTGGCAATTGATCCTTCCTACACTTCCATAGCAACTTGCATGCTAGAATTTGTATTTCTATTTGAATTGTGGGGTCGAAAATAGTTTGCACATCTAGGCCATGCATCCATCTAACCGTGCAAAACTTTACTCTCATAGCCTCTAACTATGCTCTTTCTGTCTTCTTATCCACAAATAACATGGTAGGGTATTTCCCCTATGTGGGAAGCTTAGTGATTCGTGCTATCAGGTCTGTATCAATCGAAATTGGCCTATCCAACCACATGCACCCCCCATATAAGAAAGATAATAGGATTTTGACACAGGAATTGACTTCGTTGTTGCGGCCAAAGTATGGAATGTCGAATAAGTTAAGGAGGCTTGCTTGCTCCAATCCTATGGACCAGACAATGGCCACTGATGTTATTTTTTTTGTAAGTGGATCTATTTTCAGTTCCAGGTATTCGTGGGGCACAAGTTCAGGGAACTTCTCCACGTCGGTAATGTCGTGGTTGGCATATTTTAGTTGAGGCACCCTCCCCAACATGTATTCATCGATGATGATTGTTTTTAGAATGTTTGGGGTCACCATCGTATAATATGGAGTCTTCTACAGTTTGACTGGTGGAGTGTCATCCTTCCTCGTCATTATGTAGTCACGAAAAAACATTGGCTCTGATGAGGATGCGCCCGGGGTTTCCTCAATCTCTGGTTCAGCTGTTACAACTATGGTGTAACTCTTTCTTGGTATAGTTGTTGTTGCTCCCGCAACTTTGGGTGGCGCCATTTTTGTAGTTAACTCGAATCTAATAGTTGTTATAACTCTGTATCCCGCTCTAGCTCTATGCTCCATGTTCTTTCTGTAACTGCTAAGTAACAATAGCTTTTGTTTGTAAATCCTGACTGCTTTTATGCCATGTTGTCAGTTGTGCACTAATCTTCTCACCTTCCCTCCTGTCTACTCTGCCCGTAGTGTGATAGGTGTCTGTGTTAATGGAGTTTTATTTCCAAATCCATTAGTAGATTTCCATTGTGTATTTCCACTCAGTCATGTGTATCGACAACATTTTTATTTTACTCCCTGTCTTTATGATGGCTTGATGAATTGGCCTTATGGTGGCTTTATGCATTGTTATAATTGTTTTTTTATGACTTGTCCTTATCTGCCTGTAACTGTCATTTCCTTATTTTTCATACTTGACAACTATCTCGCTGTGTAGGATGGTGCAATTACTATTGCATACTTTACCATTTTTGTGTCAAGTTTCCTTGGTTGGCACAATTTCCCCTACATGTGTAGTTTCCATTGTCATTATGTATGCGCGCATTCTCTCTTCTCTTTTCTTTTTTTTTCTTGCGCGGTTTTTCCTATTGCGTAGCCTGCTGACCCTCTTGATAGAGTTTTAGTTAACTATCGTTCACCCCGCCTTTTAGTGCTACTCCATTAAATGTTTCCAACTACGTAGCATCTTCCTCTGTCACCTCCTAGATCACATATGGTCCTAACCAGTTCATGCAAAACTTCCCTTGGTGCTACATAAACTTGTTATCATATAGTAGTACAAAGTTGCCTACTTAGAATTTTTTCGACTTTATGTGTCTTTCATGCCATGCTTTTTCCTTTTCCTTTTGCACTTGTTGATGAAACCCTGTGGAAAATCTATCCTCCTCAAGTTGTACCAGTTTTGATAGTCTTTCCTGTATTGCGCCTGAATCTGACAGATTTGTGATAATTGCGACACGTAGGATTGGTACAATAAATTCCATCGGCATTACTGCCTCCTGTGATCCGTATACCAACCTGAAAGGTGTTTTCCCTGTCAACTTCTTGTTCGTTTTCTTGTATGCCCATAATACCACAAGGATTCTTAAGTCTCATTCATCTCTTCCCACGTTGCATATTTTTGTTATTGCATTCTCTAGGACTTTGTTGAATGCTTCCACTATGACATTATCCCATGGGTGGTACGATGTACTCCTCTGGTGGTGGATTTGGAATTCTTCGGTCAAGGCTGCTATGGTTTTATTGATGAAGTGCATCCCTTGATCACTCATCAATGTTTTAGGACATCCAAATTGAGTTACTATGTTTTCGAACAAAAAGTGCGCAACAATTTTTGCGCTGCAATATGTAACTGACACGACTTTTCCCATCGAGTTAGATATTATGTTGATGTAATTTTGTACCTAGCCCCTAATCTTCTTGTTGGTGGGTTGATTGGTCCAATGAATTCGATATCCCACTTATCAAAATCTTGTAATGTAACTTGTGGGGTTCAATGGTATCTCGTCCCTTCTTGAGGGTTTTATGACCCTTTGACAAACATCACATGTCTGACAGTATTCCTTTGCATCCTTGTGGAGTGTAGGCCACCATATCCCTGCACGTAAGACCTTATGGATAATGGATTTTCCTGCATAATGTCCTCCTGCTCTCCCGTCGTGTGATTCTGCCAACATAGTTGGTCTTTCGTGTTCAACTACGCAACGTTTTAGTACTCCATCTTTGCCTAGTTTATATAAGCATCCTGCAATTAATTGGTAGCCTTTAGCCTTTAATACCAACTGCTTTTTCTACATGACCGTCATGTCTGAAGGGGCCATCCCTGTACTTAAGAATTGTACAATGTCTTTAAAATAGTCATCCACCATCTTCACCAAAAATAGTTGCGCATCTGTTAAGCTATCGTCCAGGTTTTCTGCCTCTTCTTCCAAGAGTATGCACGACAAGTGATCTGGTCCTGCATTGAGTTTACCTTTTGTTACTACTACTTCGAAGTCATACTCCTGGAACAATAGGATCCATCTACAAATCCTCCCCCCCAACACTGACTTGTTGACGAGATATCTCAACACATAATTATTTGTGTACATCTTAAAGTGTGAGCCTAGTAAGTAGTGTCTGAACTTATACAATGCATAGACCATATCCAATCCCTCATGTTCTATTGTGGTATAGTTTTTCTCCACTGTTGATATTTTCCTGCTTGCAAAAGAGATTGGGTGATCTATCTCTCCCTCCCCTGGTTGTGATAAGATAACTCCCAATACTATTGATGGTGCATCCACGTGTACATGAAAGTCCTTGTTCCATTCTGGGAAAATCAAGATCGATGCAGTTACTAACTTGTGTTTCAGTGTGTCGAGTCCTTTCTGAGAATTGTCAATCCACTAGAACTTTGCATCTTTTTTCAATAATTTTTCCACTGGGACTGTAATATGCGTGTATCCTTTGATTAATTTCTTATAATACCTTGTATGACCTAATGCCGCACACAACTGTTTGACTGATGTGGGTGTTTGTAATTCCATAATAACTGCAATCTTTTTGGAATCCACTATTAATCCTTGTTTTCATATCACGTGTCCCAATAATATTCCAAACAATGCACAAAAAATACACTTCTTTAGATTCAATAATATATGATGTTATCTACACTTATCCAACATCAATCTTAGCAATTCGACATGATCTTGTAACAGGCTAAATACAGTCCAGTCATCCAAGTAGACTTCGAGAAATTTGTGAATAAACTCTTTAAACACTGCAACAACTACTCTTGAAAATACCGCAGGTGAGTTCTTTAACCCAAACGATACTACTGTGTATTGAAAACTTCCCCATTATTTCGCAAATGTAGTCTTATGTCTATCTTCCAGCGCAATTCTTATATGATGATAGGCTGAGAAACCATCTGTGAATGAATAGGCTTCTTGTCCACCTACATTTTCAAGTACTTCATCTGTGAATGGTGTTGGGAATGGATCGTGTAGGAACGCATCATTCATTTTCCTCAAATCGACGCAGATTCTTATGCCTCTTGTTTTATTGTCCTGCACTAACAGAGTTACCAACTTAACGAGAACTCTATAGAGTTCTCATTTTAGGGGGTCAAGTTTTTTACCCCGTTTTAAAAATGGTGCTACCGGTAGCACCCCCCCTCCCTTTTTAGGTGGTTTTTTTATATTTTAAATTTTCTGATACATAATTTTTCCACTTTTTTTTTAAATGCTTGTTTTTCATCTATTTTCAAATTGTACAATTTTTTTTCTTCTCAACGATGTTTTTTCATCTATTTTCAAAATTTTCTATTTTTTTTTTGTCCAGTGATGTTTTTAATCATGTTTCCATGCTTCATCCAATGTTTAAAATGTTGTACACCATTTTTTTTAAATTAAGATTTTTCATATAATTATGTGTCCTTAATTAATTTATGGTTCCATACTTTTTAAATATAGTGGAAAATATCATTTTTAACATATTTTTTACGATTAGTTCAATACGTAGAAAATAATTGTAGTTAAATAACACTATTTTTAAATATTTAGCAAAAAAATATGATTCATTTCTTTTTGGATATTAAAAACTAAAAAAAACTAAATTAAAATTGTTTTGTTTTTGGCGGAGCTCTAGTGTTGGGAGAATTTTTGAAGCTAGGGTTTAACAGATGTGGTTACAACAGTGGCCAACATGGTTACCAAAGGGGGAGGGAGTGGAACCCCCTTCTACAAGAAGGTGGTAGTGGATAGAGGGAAAGGCCCACACAACGTCAATTTCAAGGAACCTCTCACAGGCACCTCGAGACTAGGATCGAAAAAGAATCACAAGGGCAACCAAGGAAAAAGTGATCGCGTGGGGGAGGAGGCCAGAGATGCCCAGAGCGGTATGCAAGAACTGATGAACTATGGTGGGGTAGATGGGAGTAGCCCGTGTAAACCTAAAACATAATTGATCCCCAAATTTATATTGGAAGACCCCCAAATGAAATTATTTTGGGATCAGATGAATACACATGCATTGATATACAAGTTCATGGGCCTGTGGTCCATAGAAAAAATGTTGCACAATTGGATAAAATACCAATGGAAGCTGAGTGGAGAAGTTGAACTCCATCTGGGATCGAAATACTTCTTTACAACAATCTTTATGAACCTGAAGGATAGGGATAAAATCTTTGAGGAGGGGGCATATTTCCACGCCTCAGCAGGGCTGTACATGGGCCCATGGAAGGAAAACTTCTTTTTAGAGAAAGAAACATTTAAAAATGTCTTATTCTGGCTGAGGATTTACTCCTTACTGCTAGATTACTGGCTGCCATCCACCTTCGAAGAAATAGGGAACAATCTTGGAAAATATGTCAAGACATCGGAAGCAACATTAAAAGGAAGATACACATCCTATGCAAGGATCTGCATATAAATGGATGTCTCGGGGGCGCTCTCGAAAGCCATAAGACTGGATTTTAGGGATGAGGAATGGATACAAAGCATAGAATATGAACAAATAACATTTTGATGTAGAAGATGTCATGAACATGGACACCTACTAAGAGAATCTCCTCTCAATAAAAAACAAGAAAAATAAAACACCAAATAACAACAAGATGAGGATGGTTTTGTGAAGCCAAATCACAAAAGCAGAGGAAACAAAAGACCAAGCAACGCCCCAACATGAAGCAACCCGGAAGCCAGGATTGGAATAGAAGGAAGAGACAATCCCAACCAAGGGGAAGAAGGAAGGAAGGAAAATACAAAATCCAGGGAAACAAATGAACAAGCAACTCATGAGAACCCAGAAAATCCAAGTGACAAGGGAGAACATTGAGGTAGCGCAAGTCCTATGGAAGGAGGAAACAAAAATTCCAACACCCCAATGCAGGAGGCAGACGAAGATGTTGAGATGACACCAACTGAGGTAGGAACAAAAGACCCAGATCTCAGAGACATCGTGGAAAGGGAAGGAATAGATCTCTCGAACATACTGGAGCAATGGAAAAGGCAGGGAGTTGACAATGTTCCAGCGGAGCAACTAGATCGCATTCAATATCTCTTCCTCCTAAGGGAGGAAGAAAAATACATAGGTACCAAGCGCATGCATGGCGAGATAGGAAACCTAGGAATAAAAATAGGTGATGGATAGCTACAACACTCACCCAAGTAGGCTAGGCGAAAGAAAGGTAGGAAATCAAACAACATATCCCTACAAGAACTACGAGCCCTGCTGATAAACTCATGTAAGATTAAAAATATCTTCCCCAACTCCCCCCCACATGTTTAAATGAAGATTATAACTTGGAATATGAGAGGCTTAAATAGCCCAAGAAAGCAACAAATCCTTAAAAATAGACCGAGGAAGGAACAACTTGAACTCTGTTTCATTCAAGAGACAAAATGCACACTGGACAGAATGGAAATCATCAATAAAAAACATTGGAGTAAGTACAAGATGTTGGTTGTCGAAAGCCAACATACAGTGGGAGGCATTCTCACCTTGTGGAACCCACAATCAATGAACCTTCTTGCAACATAAGCCACAAGAAATACACTTTCTGTTAACATGCAAATCATAGGGAACACGGCGGAAATTCTATGCACGAATGTGTATGGTCCCCATGTGTTGGAGGAGGAAAGGAGAATGATCCTAGACCTAGAGAATCTAAGAGATCGAACTAGAAACCTCTAGTGGATCCTAGATAGGGACTTCAACATCATCACTACTGTTCGCGTTCGAATCGTCACCAGGTGAGCAAAATGGAGAACGCTCTGCATATCCTGTTGGGTTCATCAGGACAAAACATCTGTGGCAGCACGGGGTTAACAGAAAACAAAACTAAATACAATCTAACTATCATCTGAAAGCAAATAACACTGCAAAAATAAATAAAAACATAAAACATCAGACACACGGGTCATCAATGGTTTCAGGCTTGGTATTATTAATGAAACCAGAGCACACGCTGAAGACAAAGACAGGGGTTCCCTCTCCCTCCAGCGGAAGGTCCTTCGGGGCCCTCAACACAATGCTTTCCTTACAAAATGAATAGAACTGAACTGAGTGGGGAAAGAACTCTGGGTTAGGCCGCTGATGGATTGTTTGTCAAAGACTGAGCTCTGAATCATCTAGACAGCGTAACATTGCTTTGAATTCTCTGCTAAAACAGTGAGTCTTCATGGCTATTTATAGAATTTTTCCAGGCGGTCACGTAACCAACTTCCGGTGTGAACACAGACCTGTTTAGGGTTCACTTAGGTCATTAATTCACCGAATTTGCAGAGCCGACCCTGATTCGAGAGTCAAATCATCTTGGGGGCCGGTCCATAGGCGGTC
>SNQJ01S0025869.1:91700-104891 GCA_010110895.2 Picea sitchensis
TTGTTTTCTTCCTTCGGGGAGATCATGCGAGTCTTCCTGATTTGGGCTGGCATGCCTTGTCTATCGGCAAGCGTGATGTTTTTTTGTAAGTGAGTGTAGGAATCTATATTACTGGTAAGTATTATGATACACAAGTGGGGATCCTGGTCTGCCTAGAAGGAAACCAGACTAGGGGGTCCCCACTGCTCGAGTTGATAGTTGCGGTGGATGGTACTGGTCTGCCACTAGGGGAAACCAGACCAAACCTTCCAAACCCAGTTTGAAAATAAACACAGACATAAAGAAAAAACTAAAACATCCCCCTAAACAAGAGTTGTAATAAATTTTAACTAACTTATCATTGTCTGGCTTAACTACCATTAGTTTAACAAATTATAAAGCCGAAACTATTAGGTGTTTCATCACCTGGGGGTTCCTTCCCACCATCCACCTGGCTCTTGTTTTCTTCCTTCGGGGAGATCATGCGAGTCTTCCTGATTTGGGCTGGCATGCCTTGTCTATCGGCAAGCGTGATGTCCATATGATGAACATAGCGTAGGTACATGTGGAACTGAGCCGCCATCCACTCTAGCTTGCATTTTTGGTCCTTCTCTACCTCTACTAGCAGTTTAATGATATTTTCCAAACTACTTGGGCAACGAAGGTTCTCGTCCATCATTAGCTTGTTTTCCCTGTTATCCTTCTATTTGGATTATGCCTTCTCTGAATGCACTTTCTCGATCAGCATCTTGGTTAGCTAGGCCATCTCTACCATTTTATGGTAGAGGTTTTCCCTGGGTCGCGTGGCCCCCAGATCAGTTACCCAGTCCACTTCCCGCAACAAGTCATCCCACTCTTTACCTTCGTGCTTGTCCTTTAATTCCTTTTCCCACTTAGTGATGACCTTCTTCCCCTTTGGCGCAACTAAAGAGTGGAAGTTTCTTTCTTCTTCTTGCATTGCCTGCTCCATTCTTGTTAATCATCGCGAGCTGTCTGAGACTTCCTTCCCAATGGGGTTCCTCTTCCTGTGCATTTGCTTCAGTCACGCCATCCCGCTGTGTTTTTCACAACTCCAGATCTAGTTTCTTAGAGTGTGTCTCTCTTCATAGTTATCCTCACATTTCCTTCCCTTGACACTGTAACAGACCTTATTGTTTCGCTCCTTCTGTTTGCATCTATTCCTGTTGTCCCTCTTCTTATGGGAGTTCCCCCGCTTCGAACCTGTACTTCCAGCCTTGGTTTGCCCAAGGTGGTGGGTGCTACCGTCATTTTTTGTTGTTACAACACATTTGACCATGATGGTTCATCCTTTATCCCTGTGTGTTCCCCTACCCTTGCTCGCTTGTGATTCAACGGTGCTTCTCCCCGTACCTATACTGGAGGTTGGTGGATTGTTCCTGGTTATCACCAACCCCTCATTCCTTATGTCATTCATTGTATTCGACTTGTTGCCTGGCCATTCCCCCGTACTTTCCTCGCAACTCTTACTCACGTAGCAGCCTTGCTTCCGATGGCCCACTTGCTACTTTTTTCTCCATTATTTTAGATGGAAAAATTCCATGATACAGGAATCTTGGTTCGTGAGTTGAGATTGCTCCTTATTGCAATTGTGGCTCTGCACCATTTCTCTTATTTGAGTGGCTATTGCATCCTTTAGCCTTTATGTCGATAGGCTGACATTCCTTAAGATGCATCGGTTCCTTTCTTTCCATATTGCCCATATGATCATCCTCGGTGTTAGATTCCAACAAAGGTTCACCATTTCATTTTCGCTATAACTTTCCTTCCAGTTTTTTATGGTTGCACTAATGTTCCCCGAGGCCGTATTGGATTGGTGGTAGATGCCCATCGTCCAGTCCCAAATTTTCGTCGTGTAATTGCAATCATCGAGGAGGTGACCAATTGTTTCCTCCTTGACCTGATAGAGATGGCAGTGAGAGGGGCCTATGAAACCCCTTTTCATAAGTTTCTCCCAGGTTAGAATTTGGTTGTGTAGTACTAGCCATTTGAATATTTTGATTTTTGGCCATTGGGGACTTTTCCATATATTTTCCCACTGTTCCTCTAGATTTTGGCCTGCGATGTAATACCATGATTCTTTTAAAATGAATTCTCTCCCATTTTTCTAGCCCCACCTCAATTGATCATCTTCTTTCGAGACCCCAATTTTCCTTTTCCCCAATTCCTCGTCCGCCTCTTTCGTTATTATTTCAATCTAGGCTCCATTTTGTGGATTAAACTTTTCCTAGATCCTCCATCTGGTGCTACCCTCCCCTTGCTTTCAGTAATGATGGATTTTGGTTTTGCCTTGCCCAATCATTTCATGTTGGAGCTCCTCCCTCTCTGGCGTGTTCAATCTGGGTTCATGTTTCCATGCATCCTCCCAGAACCTTGTTGTTCTACCATTTCTGACTTCCCAAAAGCTATGATTCTGGATCCAGTTCTTGTTGTGTCGGGAAAGATTCCATATGGTTGATCCCTCCCTTGTGCCCATGAATGGAATTTGTTCCTAGTCGATGATGTTTGGTGCATACTTGTCCTTCCATAGGTTCACCTATGACACCATTTTGTCCTTTACCCATCTCCTCCAAATCTTTGCCTCGAAGGCCTCGTTGGTTACCTGTGGGTCTTGTAACCCCAGACCACCTTTGTTTTTTGGTTTGCAATCCTTGTCCCACGCCACCAAGGCCCATTTCTTTTTGTGTTTTGTTCCTCGCCACAGGAAATCTCTTTGGATGGATCTTATTTTTTTTAGTATTCCTTTGGGGCATGGAAACACTGACATCATAAACACTAGGATTTCTTGTAGCACTGTTTTGGTGAGGACAATCCTTCCGTCCAGGTTTAAAGCTCTGTATGTCCAATTTTTTACCCTCTCCTGCATTTTGTTGATAACTCCTTCCCACATAGCATTTTTTCAAGCTTTGTCCGTCAGAGGGATTCCCAAGTATTTCGTTGGGGGTGTTTTACATTCAAACCCCAGAATGTTGGCCAAGTTTCGTTGAACTGTCGAATTAGTGTTGAAAAAATATATCATGGACTTGGAGTGATTGATTTTCTCCCCCGAGGCTTCCATGAAGTCTTATAAGATTCTTTTATAAGCCTTCGCTTCCTTTACCATGGGTGTGCCATGGAGTAGGGTTTCATCAACAAACTGTTGGTGTGTGGAGGTTGGACAGTTTTCAAATGGTTTGAGGCCTCTTATTTCACCAGCTGCAGTTGCACTTTTAATGCTTCTACTGATTCCTTCCATCATTAGAATGAAAAGGAATGGGGATAGCAAATCCCCTTGTCTGATGCCTCTGGATGGACAACAAGGTTTGGCTGGGGCTCCATTTATTAACAGCAAGAAGCTTGTTGTTGAGACTAGAGTGGCGATCCATTTGATCAAATGTTGGTCAAAACCAAAATATTCCAGCGTCTTGGCCATGTAGTGCCATCTTATTTTTTCATAGGCCTTCGCCAGGTCAAGTTGTATTATCATCCCCCCTCTCCTTTGACTTTTCAGCGTGTGAATTATCTCCTGGGCATGGATGATATTGTCCAGTATTTTTCTTCCTTCCACATATCCCTCCTATTCCCGTGAGATGAGTGTGGGAAGGAGTGGCTTCAATCTATTGGCTATGACTTTGGAAATTATCTTGTAAAATACATTTCATAAAGCCCTAGGCCTGTAGCGGTATGAGGTCCTAGTTGTGTTTTCTTTTGGGATTAGAGTGATCATTATGGAATTTAAAGCACTTAGGATGGAGGTCGAGCACCTAGATTCCTCCACCACCCCATATATGTCATACTTAACCACATCCCCGCAGGTTTTGAAAAATTCCATTGTGAAACCATCTGGGCCTCGGGCCTTTCCATTGGGCATCTCCTGGATCACTTGGTCGATTTCTTCCTTTGCAATGGGTTTGCTTAGGCTAACATTTTGATCCTCTGTGACCATTTTGGGGATCTGTTGAGTTATCCTTTGTATGGTTGTAGATCTGTCTTGGTTGGGATCTTTGGCTATCCCCTGGAAGTGATTGACCAATGTGTTTTCAATGTCCTGGTGGGATTCTCTCTCGATCTCGTCCTGCTCCCTAACCTTCAAAATTTTGTTATGAGATCTTCTTGCAATAGTTGTTCTGTGAAAAAACTTGGTGTTCCTTTCCCCTTCCTTTAGCCACCTTATTCCGGATTTTTTGCACCACGGATTTTCTTCTTGCTTGCATCTTGTTTCCCAATCCTAGTTCATTTGGATCTCTTCTTTTTTTCGAACCTGTGTATCCCTCTTCGATGCAGAGTTCCTGGAGCATCCTCATCCTGTCCTCGATAAAAAAATTCCCGTGGTTTATGTTACCAAATACTTCCTTTTTCCACTCCTTGAGTTTTTGTTTGATGTACTTAAGTTTCTTGTATACTTTGAACATCCCTGTCCCTTGGTCCGGTAGTTTTTCCTTCCACCATTGTTTGATGTTCTCCTTGAAGGTGGGGTGGTCGATCCAAAATTTCTCAAATCTAAAAGGTCTACTCTTCGGTGTTGTTTGAAAATTCACTTCCAATTGAACCGACCAATGGTCCAATCCCCCCCCCCCCATGTGAGGATGATGCATTCCAAATCTAGTCCTTGCAAAATGATGGATTCCAACACCAAGAATCTATCTAGCCTTGCAGCTACTTGGTAGTGAGCTAGTAATTTTTTGTTTGAGGTGAACTGTCCATTGATGGTTCTTATGTCCACCAGCTCTATTGTGTCGATGAAAGATGAGAAGTCTTCCACATCTCTGTCCAGTCTCCCGGTGCCCCCTTTTTTCTCCGCAAGAGTAGTGATGATGTTGAAGTCCCCAGCCAGGATCCACTAGAGGTTGTTGGTTCGATCTCTTAGATTCTCTAGGTCTAGGACCATTCTCCTTTTCTCCTCCAACACCTGGGGACCATACACATTCATGCATAGAATTTCCGCCGTGTTCCGTATGATTTGCATGTTAACAGAAAGTGTATGTCTTGTGGCTTATGTTGCAAGAAGGTTCACTGATTGTGGGTTCCACAAGGTGAGAATGCCTCCCACCGTATGTTGGCTTTCGAGAACCAACATCTTGTACTTACTCCAATGTTTTTTATTGATGATTTCCATTCTGTCCAGTTTGCATTTTGTCTCTTGAATGAAACAGAGTTCAGGTTGTTCCTTCCTCGGTCTATTTTTAAGGATTTGTTGTTTTCTTGGGCTATTTAAGCCTCTCATATTCCAATTTATAATCTTCATTTAAACATGTGGGGGGGAGTTGGGGAAGATATTTTTAATCTTACATGAGTTTATCAGCAGGGCTCGTAGTTCTTGTAGGGATATGTTGTTTGATTTCCTACCTTTCTTTTGCCTAGCCTACTTGGGTGAGTGTTGCAGCTATCCATCACCTATTTTTATTCCCAGGTTTCCTATCTCGCCATGCATGCGCTTGGTACCTATGTATTTTTCTTCCTCCCTTAGGAGGAAGAGATATTGAATGTGATCTAGTTGCTCCGCTGGAACATTGTCAACTCCCTGCCTTTTCCATTGCTCCAGTATGTTTGAGATATCTATTCCTTCCCTTTCCACAATGTCTCTGAGATTTGGGTCTTTTGTTCCTACCTTGCTTGGTGTCATCTCAACATCTTCGTCTGCCTCCTGCATTGGGGTGTTGGGATTTTCGTTTCCTCCTTCCATAGGACTTACACTACCTCATTGTTCTCCCTTGTCACTTGGATTTTATGGGTTCTCATGAGTTGCTTGTTCATTTGTTTCCCTGGATTTCATATTTTCCTTCCTTCCTTCTTCCCCTTGGTTGGGATTGTCTCTTCCTTCTATTCCAATCCTGGCTTCTGGGTTGCTTCATGTTGGGGCCTTTCCCGGTCTTTTGTTTCCTCTGCTTTTGTGATTTGGCTTCACAAAACCGTCCTCATCCTGTTGTTGTTTGGTGTTTTATGTTTCTTGTTTTTTATTGAGAGGACATTCTCTTAGTAGGTGTCCATGTTCATGACATCTTCTGCATCAAAACATTATTTGTTCATATTCTATGCTTTGTATCCATTCCTCATCCCTAAAATCCAGGCTTCTTGCTTCCAAGAGTGCCCCCGAGACATCCATTTATATGCAGATCCTTGCATAGGATGTGTATCTTCCTTTTAATGTTGCTTCCGATGTCTTGACATATTTTCCAAGATTGTTCCCTATTTCTTCGAAGGTGGATAGCAGCCAGTAATCTAGCAGTAAGGAGTAAATCCTCAGCTAGAATAGGACATTTTTAAATGTTTCTTTCTCTAAGGAGAATTTTTCCTTCCATGGGCACATGTACAACCCCGCTGAGGCCTGGAAATATGCCCCCTCCTCAAATATTTTATCCCTGCCCTCCAGGTTCATAAAGATTGTTGTAAAGAAGTGTTTTGATCCCAGATGGAGTTCAACTTCTCCACTCGGCTTCCATTGGTATTTTATCCAGCTGTGCAACATTTTTTCTATGGGCCACAGGCCCATGAACTTGCAGATCAATGCATGTGTATTCATCTGATCCCGAAAGAGTTTCATTTGGGGGTCTTCCAATATAAATTTGGGGATCAATGATGTTTTAGGTTTACACGAGTTACACCCATCTACCCCACCAGAGTTCGTCGGTTCTTGCGTACCACTCTGGGCGTCTCTGGCCTCCTCCCCCACGCGATCACTTTTTCCTTGGTTGCCCTTGTGATTCTTTTTCGATCCTAGTCTCGAGGTTCCTGTGAGAGGTTCCTTGAAATTGACGTCGTGTGGGCCTTTCCCTCTATCCACCACCACCTTCTTGTAGAAGGGGGTTCCACTCCCTACCCCTTTGGTAACCATGGTGGCCATTGTTGTAACCGCATCTATTAAACCCTAGCTTGAAAAATTCTCCCAACACTAGAGCTCCGCCAAAAACAAAACAATTTTAATCTAGTTTTTTTAGTTTTTAATATCCAAAAAGAAATGAATCATATTTTTTTGCTAAATATTTAAAAATAGTGTTATTTAACTACAATTATTTTCTACGTATTGAAATAATCGTAAAAAATATGTTAAAAATGATATTTTCCACTATATTTAAAAAGTATGGAACCATAAATTAATTAAGGACACATAATTATATGAAAAATCTTAATTTAAAAAAAATGGTGTACAACATTTTAAACATTGGATGAAGCATGGAAACATGATTAAAAACATCACTGGACAAAAAAAAAATAGAAAATTTTGAAAATAGATGAAAAAACATCGTTGAGAAGAAAAAAAATTGTACAATTTGAAAATAGATGAAAAACAGGCATTTTAAAAAAAAAGTGGAAAAATTATGTATCAAAAAATTTAAAATATCAAAAAACCACCTAAAAAGGGAGGGGGGTTGCTACCGGTAGCACGGTTTTTAAAACGGGGTAAAAAACTTGACCCCCCAAAACGAGAACTCTGTAGAGTTCTCATTAAGTTGGTAACTATGTTAGTGCAAGACAATAAAACAAGAGGCATAATAATCTGTGTCGATTTGAGGAAAATGAATGATGCGTTCCTACACGATCCATTCCCAACGCCATTCACAGATGAAGTACTTGAAAATGTAGGTGGACAAGAAGCCTATTCATTCATAGATGGTTTCTCAGCCTATCATCATATAAGAATTGCGCTGGAAGATAGACATAAGACTACATTCACGAAATAATGGGGAAGTTTTCAATACACAGTAATGTCATTTGGGTTAAAGAACTCACCTGAGGTATTTTCAAGAGTAGTTGTTGCAGTGTTTAAAGAGTTTATTCACAAATTTCTCGAAGTCTACTTGGATGACTGGACTGTATTTAGCCTGTTACGAGATCATGTTGAATTGCTAAGATTGATGTTGGATAAGTGTAGATAACATCATATATCCTTGAATCTAAATAAGTGTATTTTTTGTGCACTCTTTGGAATATTATTGGGACACGTGGTATGCAAACAAGGATTAATAGTGGATCCCAAAAAGATTGCAGTTATTATAGAATTACAAACACCCACATAAGATTGCGTATTTCTCCATAGCTGGTAGAGGCATATGGCCCAATCGTTGAATTTTGCATTGATAAGAATCATATGTACATCAAAGCCAAGAAGGATCCAAGGGAGGAGTGGGTCCAAACGAAATACAAGATAACCGAAGAAGACATCCAGCTGGTCATGCAGGATTGGGAACCAGAGTAGAAGGTACCAACTGAAGGATATGCAACAACGTAGTGGGGGAACACTAAAGCTGCACAACACATAGATGTATAAATTAACCCTCCAAGAAATGGTGCAGAGGACACCGATCAAGGAAATGGCACAGAGGATGCACTAGAAACAGGACCAATATATCAACCTCCACAACCCCTACCTCAAACAAGAAGGAAACGACAGAACCAATGCACAGGATCAGCTGCGCAGAAGAAGAAAAAGCCTCAAAATCCACAAGTCATCTACACACTAACAGATGATGACATGGACAGAATTGGATACCAACTAAGGCATGTCGTGGAAGAAGTCCTTGGAGAGACTACAAAGAAAAAAGAAGCACTACAAACAAAGGTGCAATACCAATGCTTGAGGCTACAAAAATTATTAGAGATAGCCTGATTGGCATCGATGCAAGGAGCGGGCACAACCCAAGAAGGCACAGTGGAGGAAGCATGAACCGAGGTATCAGCGTAGCTAATAGCATAGTGCAGAGTACTCAAGATCTCAGTACAAAAAGTTTGTTTACCAAACCCAGAAGTACAAGAGAAGCTGCAAGGACTAAGTCATGTGGACTTAGTCGTCTCCCAGATGCCAATGGAATTATTACAGGGTTTGGACACAGGGATCACGCAGGAACTCCAATTTTGGGTAGACACCACATCCAATGAGTTGGACAAAGTAGAAGACGAGAAGGTAGAATTGCAAAAGCAATACACCACTGTGCTATAGGAAAAGTGCGCAACAAAACAACAACTGGAACTCATAGAAAAGGAGAAGATCAAAGTAGATAGATAGGGAGAGAAATCTAGGAAAAAGAAGAGTGAAGTGGAAGGAAAGGCCGAGAAATCCTTATACGAAAAAGTTGAGGCTGAAACAAAAGGTCGCCAAATCCTTGAAGGATAAGGAGGAAGTCGAGCAGATGGCACAAAAATTCCACGTAGCCATCCAAAAATTATACAAGGAGGTCCCAGAAGTACCGATAGTGGTAGAGGCCATAGTCGAAGAACATGTAGTAAAGATTAGTGAGGCTATCAAAGGCCTTCGCACGAAGATCACGTAGTTGGAAGTGTGTGCAACACCAGGAACACCACCAGAAGAAAGAGAACAAAGGGAGTAGAATGTGCAGACAGCGGTGGAAAATATCAAAAGCTTGGAACATGAATGCATAAGGATGTGTGACTAAGGCACACGCGTGTGGACAAAGCTTACAAACACCCTAGAGTTGCAAGCAATGGAAGAGAAAATAAGGACTATGCAGGAACAAGTGAATCATGCCATTGAGCGCGTAAATAATTTCACACCAACATAAAGAATGACAACACTCCTAGCTAACAAGAAACTATACCTTGTAGTGGAACAAATGAAGGACGAACAATGGAAGATCACACAGGAGTTACGATTGCGACAGAAGAATCCCTCGGGGTACTAGAAGAACTAGCTACCGTGCAAAGCATCACGACATTAGAAGCGCAATACATCGAGGCCAAATTGACTAGTTTGACAGCACAAACGATGGAGGAAATCGTGAACAAGGAAGCCGAAATCACAACAACAGTATAGACATCAAAGGACAATCTCCAAAAATTCACTAAGGCATGGAGGAGCACGACACAACAAACCTAAGTGGCTCGCGACAAGCCATAGGTGAGTGTTGGGGGCTTGTTGGGCAGGAAGTTTTGGGAATAGAACAGTGAGAAGAGATGAAGTACAGGGAAAATGTGCAAGATCAAGAATATCAAGAAGACCAAGAAGAGCAAGAAAGAAGAGAGAAGAAAGAGGAGAAGACGGGGGACAAGAAGGAACAACTAGCACAAAATCCAAGAAAACCAGTCGAGCATGAGTTGTTTCTAGCTCATAATGAGTTTTCACCAGCCGAGCATGAGTGGTATGCAACTCATTATGAGCTAGCAAACAAACCTGATAAAAAGGCATAAATATGTAAAAGACTCGCAAAGTTTGGAGATTTTGAGAGGATTCTTAGTAGTAGTAGTTGTTGTAGGTTGTTGTGTGTGTAAAGAAGTTACCAATGTAAGAATACCATTGTATATTGAACCTCCATTGTAGCGCATAGTGCAAGAAGAATTCCATAAATATAATAAAGAAGCAATGTTTTTGTGGACGTAGCTCGGGAGGGATTGAACCATGGTAACTCTGTGTATAATTGTATAAAGAATTATGTAACGAGTTTAGGTTACCTAGGATCTAGTGCACAAAAGGATACTATAGGTATGACAAATCATGTCTCCCTTGTTTCCCTCGCCGCTGCAGAATATTGGTTCCTGCAGTCCCCATAAAGGTATCTTGGGTGATACTTTGCCTGCTTCCAGGTGATGCCGAAAGGGCCAGTATCGGTAGGGTTTTGTTGGACTAATTAACTTGAACCTAGGGTCTTGAACCTAGCTTCACGCATGCCAATACTGATCTTCAACCTCCACAGTTAAGTTCTACTTCTTGAACATTTGGAAAACTTCACCCCAATTGAGTGAAGTTCCCCCTTTCTCTAAGAGTCATATAGTATCATCATAGACAACCCCTGGGGTGTCAAGTTATTTCTCTTATCAGATTCCACTTCCAAAAGCTTCTGTCGCAAGTACTTTGCTTGTAGGTTTCTTATGGGGAAACATGTTTGAATATGTGGCAACACGTTCATCATTAGTGTATCAGTAACAAATAATAACATGACAACAACATATAAAACATTAATTCCATCAATCATGTAAATTATTAAGTCCTTTTGAGCAGTATTGGGAGATTATAGATACATTTGTCTATGCAATCATGTGTTGGTACCTGAGGAATTAATTGAGTCAATGTTAGGGGCAAGTCATCGTCTGAAGAAGATAAGATGATTCGAGACACGGTAAGGTTCATGGAGAGTCTGGATTAGTTTGGGAAAGATTCCAAGTGAATCAATGTTATTGCTATTAACCTTGCTAATAGATAAAGTGATATCGGAGATGAATATGAAAAATGCTCCAATATGTATCGACGATGATGATATTAACTTCACCAGTGTGTACCAAAAATGATATCACGAAGTGTGTCAATGTGTAAAGCTACATATCGTTGTAGTTGGTATTAACCCCACCGAAACATAGGGTTAGTACCACAGAAAAAATCTTGTGAAGTATGTCAGTATGTTAATGTGGAGTCAGATCAAATTGTAAAAATTTTATTAGTTTATACTAGGGTAGTTCGTGGCAAGTTCATCGGCCAAACAGTATTCAGTGAGGAAGCTTCGAACTTCGCCAACATAGAAGAATCAATAGTGATGTTAAAAATCATATCGATCGAAAGTTTAATGATCGACGAAGTTGGGGCAAAGTCCACTGGAATAGGGAAATCTGATAGGCGTGAATCTTAAAAATTATTCTAGTACATGTTGTCAAAGTTAACATGAACTCTAACGACAAGTCCTTGACCAAAATTTAACTAAGTGTTCTGTCGAAGGTTTGCATGAGTGACTAGGGTTTCAAGGGGCCAAAGGTTAAGCTTGGCTTGGAGGTAGGGCTTTAGCCTTAGGTTTGATCATGTTCATGCCAAAAGTAGGTTTCTTACAATCTCATGGGCTTGAGAAGGTCTGTAACCATCAATCTGATTTTTATGGTCTTAATTAGGGCTTTCGATGGCGTATAGCACATGCACACAAAACTGGGTTAATGGTGTCGGTCCGTGGAAGAATTTGATTCCTAAGGTTATAGAGAGACGGGGAGGCCATTCAACTTCTTGAGAAAAATTAAATGTAATTGGTTTACAAATCAATCATGTAACAAGAACATACTCACATAGCTTTGTTCAGGGTAACATAGGGGTGTAATCTAGGGGTTTAACCAATGGTTTGGTTATGCGGATAGAATAATTGAGTCATGGCTTAAGTAAAGAGGAAATAAAAGGTGAGCCATGGGGGGTTTGTTGGTACATGTTCGCTGGAGAAAACCCTAACCCTAACCAAGAAGAAAACAAAAATGAAAGGCAAGGTAAGGTTTAGGGCCTACCTAACAACCGACGACAAAAGGATGGTGAAATGGAAAGTGGACATGTGTTGGACGAGAGATTGCTTCTTGCGCACAAGAAACCTTCTTCTTCTTTCTTTTCAGCAACGAAGATAAAATGCACAGTGAGGAATGAGTGACCGCGACATTGTTTTATAACCTCTCACTAGGCACATTATTCGAGACGTTGGAGAAGATCAAATGAAACACAACGGTGAAAGTCTTTAGTCCATTGGAGAGCTTGTTTGGAACTCCTTCTATCGCACTAGGGAAGCTCATTGAAACTCCTCTGGTTGCAACAGAGTGAATAATGGAAAGTGTGTTGACAAGAGTGTGATGTGTCAGATGTATTTCTATGAAGTCCTCCATCGAACCGACATGTATGACATGAAATCCTCCAATGGTCATGTTATCACGTCAACGAACTTATTATAAGTCCATCAGTTGAGAAATTTCGTGTCATAGGAGTTAGGAAGAAGTTATTCGATATGTATTAGAGACGTTGGCAAGAATTTTATCAGTATATACCAAAGATAATCACACAAACTCCTCTGAAACGCCAAAACTCACTTCTTAAAAAAGTTAAGTGTTGAACCCGAATCCAAACTTAAACCAAGATCATGAAATGAGCAATCTCCTCAACAAGTCAAGAGGTTCTCAAGTCATAAAGGAGGGGGTTCCATTTTCTTGGTTAAAAAATGACTTTGCAAGCAAGTACACACGAAAAAGGGAATTTGTTGATGCCTGACACAACAATTTCCATCATTTGGGCCCCCAAAACCTGATTTCCCCAACTCTGTTTTTAGTGAATTTGTGAAAATAAAATGCTTCAAAAAGGCTTGACATGATTTTCTATGTAAGCACAAAGTTTGTTTTTGGATTAAATCTACCAATATCTTCAATAATCACCTAGAATGTTCTTAGTGGCATTTTTTAACTCATGAATAGTATGTAGCTATGGAAAATAAACACTTACAGGGGTTCCATGACAAAACGACTATATCTCTTAAAATATGG
>SNQJ01S0025870.1:15568-30019 GCA_010110895.2 Picea sitchensis
AGAAGATTTGGGAAAAACACTTGGAGCACATTCAACATGTCCTCCACACTCTACGGTAACACAAGATATAAGATAACTTAGAGAAATACTTCTTTGGGATGAATAAGGTCCAACATATCAGAGACATTGTAGATGAGCATGGTGTACATGTGGATCTAGCCAAGATCCAAGTCATTTGTGACTAGCCAACCCCGATAACACTAACTGAGCTTCAGAGCTTTTTAGTCCTTGCAAAATTCTATCACATATTTGTGTTAGAGTTTTCTCATATTGCATGACCCCTCATCCAAGTGACCAAGGGTGGTTGCAAAGCCAAAGCCAAATTTGTATGGGACAAATCACAACATAAAGAATTTGACGATTTGAAACATCGTTAATGCCCAGCCCCGATGATCACCTTACTCGATCTTCAACAACCTTTTGATATTGAGATAGATGCTTCAAACTATGTTGTTGGTGTCATTTTCACTTAAAACAACCCTCTGGTGGCCTATCATAGTGAGACACTCTCAAATATCGTACGTAAGTACCCCACCTATGACAAAGAGATGTATTACATTGTACAATCCTTCTACCAATGGAATAATTATATTTTAGGGAAGGAGACAATCATCCAGACAGATCATAATCCTCTGCAGTTCATGCAGACACAAGGACAATTATAGAATGGCCTCCATCAAAAGTGGTCCACATACTTGCAACAATTTCACCTCAAAATTAAATATAAGAAAAGGAGCACCAATCACGTTGTTGATTTCCTTAATTGATCTCTAGCTGTAGTACTAACCATGGTGCTCGACTCTTGTGGGAATGAGACCTCAAGGTGGCCCCAAATTTATGACAGTAGTCTCGACTTTGCTATGACCTAACTAATGTTGGGAACACTTTGATTGTTTTCGAATTATATCTTCAGGATGGAATGTTATGACATTTGGGTAATCTTTGTGTTCCTTCAAGTGAGCGTGCAAAGTTTATTTGGGAAACCCACTACAATCATGTGGCAGGACACTTTGGAGTGAAGAAGATAGTGGAAGTACTAAAAACGTATTTCTATTGGCCAAATCTTCGATATGATGCCAATAAGTATATCATATCCTGCACTTCCTTCTCCATTACCAAGCCAACGATTAAAAAACAAGCATTGTACACCCCTCTTCCTACTTCGGACAAGCTCTAGGAATCCATCTTGATGGACTACATGTCAGGTCTCCCCTCAACCAAGCATGAAAATGACTGAGTATTCATGGTTGTTGATCAATTCTCTAAGATGGATATTTTGACAGCCTACAAGAAGAGTTTCATAGTGAAGGCCCCTACCAAGCTCTTCTTCGAGCGTGTGTTGGTACTCTTTGGAATACCATAGATCATCATATTAGATAAAGAAAATAATTTATTGAGTACATTCTGATCGATCCTCTAGTCACTGTTGGACACTAAGCTCACCAAATCCACTGCCTTCCACCCCCAAACTGAAAGAATGACATAGGTTGTTAATAGTATGATCGTGCATGTCTTGTGCATGTATAACTCTAAGAATCCATGCACATCTGATGTGATCCTTCCTTAAGTTCAACACATCTATAATAGAGACTTCCATAGCTCAAACGACCACAACCCTTTTCAGGTGGGCTCGAGATTTCAACCATTGGGCCCCATTGATTTTACACTGGCCCTTGCATTCACATAGGAAAAATATTCCCATGCTCAATATGAGGCTGACAAAGCCATCAAATTCATTGAATGGATTCATCATATCTTCCAACATGTCCATGATATTTTATAGAAATCCAATGTTAAGTACAAACAACACTATGATCAACATCAAGTTCCACACAAGTTTTAGGTGGGAGACAAGGTTTGGCTGCATTTGCAAAAAGAGCGCATTACACGACCCCATTGAAAGTTGCATCCACTTCACTATGGACCTTAAACCATTACCAAAGATGTGGGATACAATTCTTTTGTGATCCAGGTAGATATATGTGTCCACCCAACTATTCCAATTGGATCTAAACAGTCTTCTGGCAATTTACTATTTTTAGCAGTTTTTCAGTTCCTAAACTTCTAGGGCCATTTTGAGGACTAAACGAATTTTTTTCGAGATTGAGAACCCAATAATAGCCAAAGGCTTTGATTGAGCCCCAAAAATGAATATCCTCGATGATACTTTTCCAACAAGCCATCATGCGCCCCAAACGGAGATCGTATGCCAAAGTTACACCCCCAGGAACTTGATACATCAAACTACCCAAAACAGGGTCCACAAAACTGTTGGATTTTCATCTTTCGGGGTTAGGGTTTTGGGTTTTATTTATGTTAAAACGGCCTTTAGAGCCTCATTGTAATCATATTCTTGCAAATGTGATTACACGTCACATCTCTTCTCATAGATAATCTACCACCATTCTAGTGAGTCTTTCTGTAACATCCCCAAAAATAAATTATTTTTGAGTCTGCAATTTCTTAGGAAATTTATTCCATTTTTGGTAAATTCAAAATTGGAAATATTTTTCCATTTATGGAAATTATAAATTTTGAATTTGGTTAATTGTAATTAATAATTATGACTGTTGGGCAGAGATCTGATTTGACCCAACTAACTACTTGACTATGACACTTGTATGAAACAAAATATTTTATAATTATTGCAGGAGGACAAATGGAACAACCATGTTGAAATCAGTTGACCATGACTCCATGAGTGGGGAACATGTTAGAACTACCTCAGGGCTGATTATTACAAGTGAAAAATCAGGAATTTGGCCATTGGTAGCCCCTGAAAATCAGGGATTTGGAAAGCTGCGAAAATTCTCAAGGGGAAAAAAACCTAGGCATTTTGTTTTTGGATATATAGAATATGTGAGGAGGCAGGACGTTGCCGAGTATGCGGGGAAATTTCATTTATATCGCATTGTTATGAACATTATTTGTTGAGTGTGAGGCAAGGAGAATATTGTTGAAGCTGAAGGGCATTTGCTAAGGAGGAGTTCTGAGTTATCCATCATAGATTCATGGTCAGGATAAGGGGTGAATTGAACAAGTGATTTTGCTGTCCTATTCTCAGGTTGGGAGGAACGTGGTTGTTCCCTTTGTCTCCCAGCATACTGATTCAGATATGTTATCTTTTCCATCTCTGTTTGAATGATTAAATCACTGGTGTAGTGCATCTATTAATTCTGAATTGATATAATAACCTGGGTGAAATCTGTTCGATTGTATGATGCATAAAAACTGACAGAACACCTTACAAATTTTATTATGAGTGACTCTTTACT
The DNA here is from genome assembly GCA_010110895.2 of Picea sitchensis. Classification (NCBI taxonomy): domain Eukaryota; kingdom Viridiplantae; phylum Streptophyta; class Pinopsida; order Pinales; family Pinaceae; genus Picea; species Picea sitchensis. The sequence continues at coordinate 18,844 of SNQJ01S0025870.1, forward strand.
GTTGGATTAGATTTTGAACGAATTCTATAATTTTCCTTTTATTTGTTATGATAGTTGAAAGGTTATGCATGGTTAAATTCTGGATGAAATCATTTCTGTAAACTAGATTACTACTATACAGAGGTAATTGTAGGGTAAATTTCCAGTGCATTGAAATCCCTTATGCAGAACTATCTATGTATAAATGGAATTGAAACTAAGTTTATATATGGGTGTATTTATATTTCTGTAAGTAAATCTCAGAGTCATAATATTACTCGAGACCTCCATTTCCGCATAGCATTGAATCAAAACTAGTACGAAACGCTATTTATTCCACGATATATTTATATTACGTATAGGAAGATACATGCCTATTTACTGTTGGCGATCTGCCTAGACATTAGAGAAGAAAATTAAAGTTGAATGTCTACAACATAAATTATATATGTATAGAGATCTATTCCTATACTATGTAAATAATAAATTGTTCTGACATATATGTAACTACAATTGTATAAATGAAATGTTGGATGTAGGAGACCAATGAATTTCTCCTGAAATAGAGAAGCTGGAACCTCTTATGCATTCATATAATATGACACGAGTTGAAATTTTCCTAGCCATAATAACAACAACAATTCATTTCTTTTTCAATATAAATTGAATACACTAAAATAGAGAAGTACCAATAACTCTATTGATATAAGCTAAATTCTGGGAAACATATTAGTACTGGAACAATCAAATTGAATAAACGTAGTCGAGATGCCTTGGGTTCATTATTTCAATTCTAACAGTAATCGGTGCTCGAAAATCAAGAGACAAAATTTCTATGATTCAGCATATCATTCCGAGTACATACGACCGTAACCATAACTCAATATTAAAGAAATTTATTACATATCTTGACCAAACTTAAAATCAAACATGGATCCAATACTTATGAAAGTACTGGTGTTATTCCAATAGTGGAAACACTACCACAAGAGGGGATTACACTTCAACAAAACAATACTGAAGTCGAGATAGAACTAATTATAACAGAAAAACTGGATGAGACCATGATCTCCATTTTTCTAGAACCTGTAGAGTTAAGTCTGCGAGATGATGGGCTCAGAACCCGAATACCTTTTGCGCCAAAGACAAGGGAGGGTATCCAGAACTTGTGCAGACTAAAGCTCTAAAAAAGTGTACCCTGTAATTGTTAGCAATTTATATGAAGGAAAGGTAATAGAAACATCAACAGGATGATAATTGTTAACAAACATAATATTCCAAAGAGACACTCATCTTTTGGCATGTTGGCTCGTATCTTTTCCTTGTCGCTTGCTAGCTGGATGGACATCCGAGCCGAGGCAGAATGGTGGATTAACTCCCCGATGGGTACCTTCGCATCAACAGGGTCCATCATTAGTGAATTATACCCAATCTTTAAACGAACAAAGCTAACAAGAGGGAAAACATTTTTTTTACAGCAGTCAACGAACTTAAATAAAATGAAATAGTCGACAATACTAGTTTTATTTAACATACAGATGATATAATTCATGATGTGCAAAGACATACTATAAACCTTTCACACTGAACCAAGACTATACCTAACTGTCAAATTTAAACCCTTCCAGAATCAAACTGCAAAAAGTAATGATAAATCAACAGTCAATATAGAGATTTACATAACTAGACCCCGAGAGGTCGCATTGCAACATGTAGTATTATTACCACAAGAAAATTATGGTTCAAATATATTTTTGCAGAAGAAAATATTCTTTTCAAATTAAACATAGAACTATCAACCCAAGTGTCACATGTTATAAGGTAGTTCTCTATGAACTGTTCGAGAGCACATTAGACAGATTTCTTTATTATACGAAACACGAATGATTTAGTCTTTAATGAAAATTTCCTTTGTAAGGACCAGTTAAGAGTCTGAGTAAAAGTACCTACAGGTGGACTCACCCTTCACAAAGAGAAAGAACAAGAAGCAATATAAGGTGTTACACACAGGGTATATAGTCAAATATAACAAAACATCTTAAGCATTCAATACCGGGCCTCGATGTGCAACCACAGGGTTAGAGAGTGAAAGAATAACGATATTAGGATATAATGAAACCCTAAGTTTCATTTTACCCAAGAGACTAAACTGGAAAATCCCTTGAAATTGGGACGAGGATATGGGGTGTCGTGACCTTCGAGAAAACCGAGACAGAAATAAACAAATAACACAAAATTGTTTAAGAAAAAGAATAATCCTAAAGGATTTCATGCATTAACAATGAGTGGAGGATGTAAATAAACTATATAACATGAACTACAGAATGAAAATGACTTTCACCATAACGAATCTCCGAGACTCTACTCTTCTACTTAAAAACACGATAGCCTCTTAAAACTTACCAGGGAGACAAATATTGTTGATTGGTTTGCTGAGAAAAGACCTCCAGAACGATAGTTTCTCCATGTCGTAGGAGCAACACACAGAGCCTTTTTCAAAGCGTTCATAATGACAAGGAAAAAACTCGCCTAACTCTAAGAGGATCTTGCGCTATGCAGAGTAAATTCTAAAGGTACGGGGTTGGTCGAGCCATGTGCTAGGGAAGATTTGGCACAACGGGATTAGAGGAAGGATAGGTGGAAGGGCCATTGAAACTTGCGCATACAATACCTCCATTAATCATAGGAGCAGGGTCTTAACTTCCTTTGACATGTACAACTCCTACCCTTAATAACTGAAAATGCAAAATTAATGACATTCACTTCGAGAAGCAACTAGTCGGGACTAGTTAGGTGCTAACTGCTTCGTCTCAGTTAGTCTATTGTCATTGATTTATTTTGAGTAAGTTAAAACTTAGTTAAGACTTAGTTGAACAGGGTTTTTGCACAGGATTTTCCTTACCTAAACCTTTATAAGCATAGTGACTAGAAGAACCTTAACCACGAATTAATTCACAAGGAAAGTTCGTTTAATGACCTAGACCTTTTCGAAGAATGTTACCAAATCATAATATGCCTTGTATATTTTGTCTAGGGTATAACTCTTGACGACATTTTCCTTGTGGTAGATGTTTCATTTTAAGACCAAATGGTACAGCCTTGCGCGCAAGCATACAGAATCATGTGTTAAAGGAGAATTTAGGACTACAATTCATATATATATAAACTACTATATAGATAGATATATCTTTAAATATGTGTTGAAGAAAGGTGACAAAACTTTTAGAGAGTTACTCTTATTAAGTTCTAAGTTAGTCTGGTATAGGATTTTCATCATGTGGCAGATGGAATATAGACCTATGATAAGAATAAACATTACCATGCCTTCACTATGAATATATTAAATTGGAATGGAGATTAGTGTCCCATAGAAAAAAAAAAAATTATGTCAAATTTGAGGTACATTACATATGGTATCAGAGCAAAGGTTACAACACTTGGACCTGGAATAGGGCCACCTTATTTACTTAGCACATATTTTTATTTACGTAAAACTAATAAACCTTTATTGTTACAAACATAAAACCCTTTTCTATTTCGTGTTAATCATGGCGGCCCAAAATGATGCAGAAATCAGACTTGATGGGAATCCTGAACAAAGACCTCCTGAAGATACAAGAAAGAATAGTGACGGAAGCTCACCTACGGAAGTTTTGGAAATGATGAGGAATATCATTGTTGAGCTATATGTTTTCAAAGAAGACAATGAGAAATTGAAAAGGGCACAACAAGAACATCAGGAAATAAATGAAGTCTTGCTGCGAAGTATAGTGACAAAGAAATCCCCAAAGGATGACAACCAGGAAGGAGAGGTCAGTAAAATGGCCTCCAATAATTTTTGGTCCTAAAGAAGAAAGAGGGGATAGCTCATCTGAAGGTACACCTTCATCTTAAGATGAAACAAAAATAGACAGAAAAAGGAAACAGGTAGACCACCTTGAAGGAGAATTTAAGAAAATCAAACCGTCTACCTTTGATGGGGAGTCTAGAACAGGGAAAGAAGTTGAAGCATGGTTACTGGACATCAAGAAGTATTTCCAGATATACAATTATTCCAGCAATATGAAAGTTAGAATGGCCATCTATAACCTAAAAGGAAAAGCCAACATTTGGTGGCAAGACCTGAAATTGGCCAAGGGACTAAAGGAGAAACAGATGGAATGGTCTGAATTTAAGAAATACTTTAAGAAACAATACCTATTTGAAAGATAATATGAAATAAAAACAAAAGAATTTTATGAGTTACGACTTGGCCAAATGTCTATGGAAGATTTGATAAATAAATTCCTGGAATTACTAAGGTTCGTACCTTATATCTGGGAGGATAAAGTGAAAATCCAGTGGTTCCTTATCTATCTACCATAGTCCTACAAGGACATAATAGAATTTGATAATCCAAATTCCTTGAGTGAAGTATTCAGGAAATCTTGAATGTGTTACGACCAATACAAACAACGGACATAATTTCCCAAAGCTTGGAAGGATAAGAAACAAGAACGAATGAACCAACGGAAGAAAGGATACCAACCAGCTCCTTATCGAAACACAACAAAAATATTTCCCAGAAAATATTTTCATTCCAACAATCCAAATACACAAGGAAACCACAAAGCGGTAAATCTGAGAACAAAGAAGTTTGGGGACAGTCCCCGCAAACCATTAAAGTGTTGGGAATGTGGATAACCTCATCTAAGGAGGAAATGTCCATGTTTAAATTCAACAAACAGAACTGTTGTTCATAATTTACAGGAAGCCTCGATGGTGGGTGACGTGGGCAGAATATTGCATCGAATCAATGCAACCATAGATGGTCGGCAAGCTGACCACCAGTCCTCTATGGTGGAAATTGAAGGTAAAGTCAATAACACCCAAATTTTTGTTTTAATTGATCATGGAGCTACATTAAGTTATATCACTCCTAGTTTAGTAGAGTCAAATAAACTTAAGAAAATGAGACACACAAAATCATGGCTGGTACAACTAGCAACAGGAACTAAAACGAAAGTGGTTGACTTTATTTCTGATTATGAGTTCAGTTTAGATGGTCAAAACATAAGAACAAATTTGAACATTCTACCACTAGGATCATATGATGTGATTATCGGAATGGACTATTTAGAAAAGCACAAAACAATACTAGATTTTTATGCAAAGATACTTAAGTATAAAGACAAAAATGACACTACTAGGACAGTCCAAGGTATAGAAAAACCAATATTAGTTAGACAAGTTTCAGTAATGCAATTTAAGAAATGCATGAGAAAAGGGTGTCAAGTTTACGCCATCCAAGTAACAAACCTGTTAGGAAAAGAAGATAAACCCAACTTGGAAGACTTTGTTGTTCTACGTGAATTCAAAAACGTGTTTGTTGACGAAATACCTGAATTACCCCTAGAAGGGAAATAAAGTTTTCTATAGACCTACTACCTGGTTTAGCCCCTATCTCTAAATCACCTTACCAAATGAGTTTGTTGGAATTGACAGAACTAAAAATTCAGCTACATGAATTGTTGGACAAAGAGTATATTAGATCGAGTGTTTCACCATGGGGAGCACCAGTCCTCTTTGTGAAAAATAAAGATGGTACTCTAAGACTATGTATCGATTATAGAGAATTGAACAAAATGACTATTAAAAGAAAGTACCCCTTACCTAGGATAAATTATTTGTTCGATCAAGTAGGTGGGGCAAAGATCTTCTCAAAGTTGGATTTATGATCTGGATATCACCAAGCTAGGATAAAATATGAGGACATAAGAAAAACAACTTTTCAAACAAGATATGGACATTACAAATTTGTAGTTATACCTTTCAGACTCACTAATGTGCCAGCCACGTTTATGTGTTTAATGAATAGTATTTTCAGTAAGTATTTGGACAAGTTCGTATTGGTATTTATTGATGACATTCTGGTATATTCTAAAACAGAATAAGAACACAAAGAACACTTAAGAATAGTTTTGCAAACTTTAAGGAAGCAACAACTATATGCTAAATTTGATAAGTGTGATTTTTATCAGAAAAAGATATAGTACCTAGGACATGTAATATCTGCAAAAGGTATTGCAGTCAATCCTGAGAAAATAAGGGCCATTATGGAATGGGCAGTACCAAAGGATGTAGCGGACATCTATTCATTCATGGGAATCACCGGATATTACTGCAGATTTATAGAGGGATTTTCCAAAATTTCTTACCCTATCACATCGCTGCAAAAGAAAGGGACCAAGTTTAACTGGTCACAGAAATGTCAAGACAGTTTTAATAAGTTAAAGGAATTGTTAACAACCTCACCCATTTTAAAGGTACCAGATCTGGACAAAGACTTCATCGTCTGTGTAGATGCAAGTAAAGAAGGAATAGGTGGTGTCCTAACCCAAGAAGGGCATGTTATTTGTTATGAGTCTAAAAAACTAAAGGAACACGAGCATAACTACATCACTCATGATTTAGAATTGGCAGTTGTAATACACACCTTAAAAATGTGATGACACTACATAATGGGAAGAAAGTTTCTATTATTGACTGACAACAGCAGTGTGAGATTTTTGTTTAGTCAGCCAGATCTTAATGCAAGGCAAGCAAGGTGGCTAGCCTTCTTGAGGGAATTTGACTTTGAAGTAAGACATATCAAGGGTAAGGAAAATAAAGTAGCATATGCTTTAAGAAGAAGAGTCCATGGGTTATTTGAAATAAATGTCAGTAGGGCAGAAAGTAATCTGGATCAGAGAATAAAGACTGCAGGTAATAACGATGAAAATTACACTAATACAGTGGAAGAATTACAAAACACTACAAAATATTCAAACAAAATAGAGTTGAGTATTGATTAAAATGGCCTACTATGATTTAAAAACAGAATATACATACCAGATTCAGCAGAGTTAAAATTAACAGTTTTGGATGAAATGCATAAGAAACCATATTTTGGTCATCCGGGATACCAGAAAATGATAATAGTACTTAGAAAATTATTTTATTGGCCTAACATGAAGGGAAAAACAACATAATACTTAGCTAAGTGTCAAGATTGTCAGCAGGTAAAAGTCGAACACCAACATCCAACTGGCCTATTACAGCCCTTACTAGTACCAGAATGGAAATGGGAGACTGTATCGCTAGACTTTATTACAGGTTTGCCTAAAACTCAGAAACAAAATGATTCTATTATGGTGGTAATCGATAAACTCAGTAATTATGCACACTTTATTCCTGTAAAGTCTACTTTTAAAGCTATTAACATCACTGAAATATTCATGAAAGAATTTTTTAGACTGCATGGTATTCTTAAAATGGTGATTACGGATAGAGACGTAAAATTTACATTTGTTTTTTGGAAAGAATTGTTTGCAGGGATAAATACTAATTTGACTTTCAGCACACGTTATCATCCCCAGACGGATGGACAGACTGAACAAACAAACCAAATCGTAGAAGATATGCTCTGCATGTACATAAGAACAAAACCAAGCAAGTGGGAAGACTACTTGCACTTGGTAGAATTTGCATATAACAATGGGTACCAAACTTCAGCTAAATTGAGCCCCTTTGAGGTACTGTACGATAGAAGTTGTACAAATCCAATCAGCTGGGATAACCCAGTTGACAGACTCATGGTTGGACCAGAGATGCTCCAAGAAATTGAGAATATGGTAATAAATGTGCAACATAACTTAAAAGAGTCACAAGACAGACAGAAGAGTTATGCGGACCAGAAGAGAAGACACATGGAATTTCAAGTGGGAGACCATGTTTACTTAAAAGTGAAAGCTGAGAAAAGTTCATTGAAGTTAGGAAATTGTGCCAAGTTGGCACCCAGGTTTTATGGTCCCTTCGAGATGCTAGATCAAATTGGACCCTTAGTGATCAAAATCTGGACCAGGGGTCAAAATTTTGCTCAAAAATCAAAGTTCTTGGAATTGCCTCAAAACAAATGGGTGCATAGCCCTCGTCATCACGAACCCAACGCAACTTGTTTGGGTTCAAACGAACGTCAAATGAGTGAGATATCGTTTTCTATTTGAATCGTCAAACAGGTAAAAAAAAATGTCCTAACTGTACAGTCCATATGGATGCTGACGTGGTAGAGGTCGTATGATGACATGGCACTTCGTGCATTGAGGTGGCAGTTGGTGATGTGGCATTCATTTATTGGTAGATTTTGGATAAATCTTGTTGTGACATGTGGCATCTTTTTGGTCAAGTGGTTTGGTGCCACATGGCCCAGTCGTGGGCTGCCACGTGGCACCCTGTTATTGGTTTGGATGTTTGGTTAAAATTTTATGGAGTCCACCGGACTCGAACCCGCGACCTCCACGTAGGATGCAACGACTTGGCAAAGGCCGCCCAAACGGCGTGCCACACAATGTTACGTGTTATATATATGATTTTATATTTATTTAAAGTTGATTATGTGTTGAGTTGGGGCGCGTCTGGGTTGGGGCTTAGCCCCAGCCCCCGGTCGCATAAACCATACCATATGAACCTGTCATTTGCACATGAGATTTTTTTTTTTAAATAGTTACAACGCCCACCACTTGTTGTTTATTCATCCGTCCTTGAAACGGAGCCCCTTTTGCGCTAGCGCAAGGTCACATGGTGACCCTTATGACACAGTCTTGGCGGTTAGGGGCTAGGCGTGCTCATAACAATCCTACAGTTTCGCTCGTTTTACGGTTATGCGTCAGTGCTAGCTTTTAGCATGAGTTTGAGAGTGTGTTCTAGGTTGGACGCCTAGAGGTGCGTTTTGGCAAACCAGAGACAACAAGCTTGAAGGAAGAAAATGGCAAGAGGCCTAACTTCTTCATTTTTTGGCTAAATGAGGTGCCGAAAAAGCCCAGCTAGGGGTTTTTGGACATTCTGAATCCATTGGAACTATTTTGAAATCCATTTGAATACTTATTTTTCATTTTTTTCACCATTGAAGTTTCAGAGAGCTCCAAGGAGCTTGAAGCCATCATTGATTGAGGTCATGCTCAGATGAGCACAAGTCTGTTTTCTGTGACTAAACAGCCATTTTTGGCTAATTGTTATTCTATAAATACATTGGGATAGGTTTCAGATCCATTTGAGGACTTTTATAGGTGTTTTTTCCACAAAGAAGCTCAGGGAAGCTCAAGGCCACATGTAGAAGAGGTCATGCCCGGATGAGCCATGATCCGTTTTCAGAGTTCTATTAATCATTTTTGAGCTTTTTATGTATTATGAACCCAATGGTATAATCATTATTTCCATTGGATTTGAGCAGCATCTTGTAAAATAATCTTTGACAAATTAATCCCAAAGAGCCAAGTCCATTGATGGAGGCTCAAGGAGATGTAGCCCAGAGAGGGGTGAACTCCTTTATCATCTTGTTATTATTGTGAGTTTGATGGTTTATTTGTTGCAAGTTATGTTCGTTGTGTATTTATTTAAAGAACATATTTAACCATTTAAAAGAACATTTCCTCAAACCTGAACATTTGAAAGAACATGCATGAACTTGGCACATAATTTATCTTGCATATTTTAACACATTGAGCAAGGTCCTATAAATTTTATTTTAATGAAGTAGAGAGTTCTTGCATAGAATAACAAGTCAACCCACTATTTTTAGATCACTTAGCATACCAACTTGCACTTCCAGCCAATCTAAAAATTCGTAATGTATTTCATGTTTCTTTGTTAAAAAATTATGTTCATGACCCTACTCATATGATCAATTGGAACTTAGTGCAGGTGGAACCAGAAGGAGATTTCTAGGCAGAACCCCTATATATTCTGGATTGGAGATAAATAACACTTCTAAATAGAGTCGTCGCTCAGGTAAAGGTGCAATGGAAGAACTTTATCCCGGAGGATGCCACTTGGGAGTTGGAGGGAGATTTGTGGAAATATCATCCAATCCCATTCCAAGAATAGAATGAACACTGAGGAAAGTGTTTTATTGAAGGGGGAAAGGATGTAACATCCCCCAAAATAAATTATTTTTGAGTTTGCAATTTCATAGGAAATTTATTCTTTTTTTGGTAAATTCAAAATTGGAATTTTTTTGCCATTTATGGCAATTCCGAATTTCGAATTTGGTTAATTGTAATTAATGATTATAAATATTGGGAAGAGATCTGATTTGAACCAACTAACTACTTTACTATGATACAAAATATTTTATAATTATTGCAGGAGGACAAATGGAACAACCATGTTGAAATCAGTTGACCATGACTCCATGAGTGGGGAACATGTTGGAACTACCTCAGAGATGATTATTACAAGTGGAAAATCAGGAATTTCTCCATTGGCAACCCTTGAAAATAAGGGATTTGGAAAGATGCAAAAATTCCCAAGGGGAAAAATACCCAGGCATTTTGTTTTTGGATATATAGCATATGTGAGGAGGCAGGACATTGTCGAGTATGCGGGGAAATTTCATTGATATCTTGTTGTTATGAACACTACTTGCTGAGTGTGAGGTGAGGGGAAAATTGTTGAAGATGAAGGGCATTTTCTAAGGAGGAGTTCTGATTTATCCCTCATGGATTCATGGTCAGGCTAGCAGGTGAACTGGACAAGTGATTTGGTTGTCATGTTCTCAAGGAATGTGGTTGTTCCCTTTGTCTCCCAGTATACTGATTTAGATATGTTATCTTTTCCATCTCTGTTTGAATGATTAAATCACTGGTGTAGTGCATCTATTAATTCTGAATTGATATAATAACTTGGGTGAAATTTGTTCGATTGTATGAAGCATAAAAACTGACAGAACGCCTTACAAATTTAATTATGAGTAACTCTTTACTGTAGGATTAAATTCTGAATGAATGCTATAATTTGTCTTTTATTTGTGATGATAGTTGAAAGGTTATGCATGGTTAAATTTTGGAAGAAATCATTTCTGTAAACTAGATTACTGTTATACAGAGGTAACTGTAGGGTAAATTTCCAGTGCATCGAAATCCCTTATGCAGAACTATCTATGTATAAATGGAATTGAAACTAAGTTTATATATGGGTGTATTTATATTTATGTAAGTAAATCTTGGATTTATAATATTGCTCGAGACCTCCATTTCTGCATAGCATTGAATCAAAACTAGTACGAAAAGCTATTTATTCCACGATATATTTATATTACATATAAGAAGATACATGTCTATTTACTGTTAGCGATCTGTGCAGACATTATAGAAGAAAATTAAGGTTGAATGCGTACAACATA
>SNQJ01S0025870.1:30029-54409 GCA_010110895.2 Picea sitchensis
AGTTTTCAGGAACAAAATGTGATTTGTGTTGCTAGTTTCATACAATGCTTTAAGAGCTGTCCATGCTGCAACAGAAGTTGTAGCGTCTCTAATATGTGGAATTATTCTATCTTTAACAGACATGCACAACAATACCTTTGCCTTGTTTTCGTGCTTCTCCCAATCTTGGATCTGTGTTGCTGTCACACCAGTCCCATCAGGTTTCAGTTCAGTTCCCTTCGCAATGTTCCAGACATCATAGCCCTCCATGAGCGTTTGCATCTTGAATTTCCAGTTAATGAAGTTCGAGCCATCTAACTTGTTGGCTTCGTTGAGGTAGGTCTCTGCCAGTGGATTCTCCATCGCTGCAATTTAGTCTCTGCAAGAAAATCACCAAGGATATGCAACTTTTTGTCGCTTTGCCTTCAGATACCACCGATCTGTCTCAATCTTGACTCTCAGCTTAGAATATTAAAAACATAAATCCTTAACACCATTCCATGCATAAAAATATCTTTCTCATTTATATAAAAAGGCTCTCATATAAAATCTCACATGTAAAAAACCTCTTTAAAAAAAAATCTCACACTCATGTAAACTCACTCAAACCTCATCCACTTAAGATCTCCTTTATATTTCAACTCATGCAAATCACACTCATGCATGCACATCGTGAATGAATAAAACTACCTCACTCTCAAATAATAAAGGTGATACCACTTCAATAAAAAGGTTTATAACTTCACACATACATCCACCTTTATTAAATTATTTGGCCATCCTTTAAACCTTTCATAAAATAAGAAACTCACGCTTGAATTATTGAAGCTCACGCTTGAATGCTTGAAGCTTCTTAAAGATGATGCTTACGCTTCAACGAGCTCACGGATATGCTCACGACCTTCTTGCCTCGATTTTCTCACCGATCTGCTCACGGATTTGCCTTACCACATGTTCAACAGGCAGCGCTCAATAGTCCTCTCGTGCAGTGAATATCCAGTAGCGGATACCTCCTTCAGTACCGATCTCCATGGTAACCCACACAACGATCTTCCACAACAAGCAGCGATCGAACCTGGGAAACGGACTCAATTCACACGCCTCTCTATGCAACAACTATCTGGCTCTGTCACACACCTCTCCGCATAGCATACAAAGGAACGAATCACAGTCACATAGTCGCGCGCCTCTCTCCTCCCTCAGGCTCTGATACCAAGATAAAATAAAGCATGCAAACAAACACGGTGAGGCTACGCTCACTTCTGTATTCAATGAATATGGATTACATCTTTATATAGGAAAAGACTCTCCGGACTTGATTACATGCAAACCAAAGACAAGTAGACTCTTAACTAAGAACTAACTCTTAACACGCCTACAACTAACTCTCACCACTGACTCTCACAACTGAAGCTTATAACTGGTGCTTATAACTGGCTCTTACAACTGGCGCTTTCTCCATTATTTCCAAGTAACTTGAGACCGATGGCCAGATAAATGAAAAGGAGATCACGGTCGACTATTCGTCGTTCACAGAAGCTTCAAAATAAATTCAAGGAGCGCTGGTCATTCATGTTCAAATATTGCAGCTGATTTTACCGATGTCTATTTAGGAGATTCTTATATCAATGAACTATCGAGAAATCCACTACTAGAAGATCTCGTGAGTCTGCATCATGAGAAGACTACCCATCAGTCATGCCGCCACTGAATTCGGTGGCCCAAGTTAGTGAGCCATCAATTAGATGGGCCGCTGACCAGTCTAACAATCTTGATACTGAGGATGATTGGCAAAATAGCTATCAGATTGAGATCGAGGGAGGAAGAGGGGTTTGGGATCAATTGGGTTGCTCAAGAAATTCCAATGAAGAAGAGAATGCAAAGACAATTCTTGCAAAATTTGGAGGAGGAAATCGAAGCGGACCGTTGGGGACTCATGAGTGTAAGGGTGGAATTGGACAAGTTAAATTTTGGGTGCACGACGACAATATCAATACTGTCGATGCTTCTGATTTCTTCAACCAAATCTATTTTAGCTAATGCATTGTATTGTATTGATGAAGTTGCAGTTCGCCCTATGGAAATGTTTTGATGATCTTGTTCTGGAAGAAACAATTATTTGTATATTTCATTTATGAGCAATAGCATTAGGTTTCTAACCATGATGATACTCTCTTTTGGTGGTTTTTATCCTGAGATTATTGTACCTATGCATCTTGGTATATCTCTCAATAGAATTATGTGTGATCTTGATTCAAAAATTTTACCTTGATTATGTATCGGCTTCAATCAGACGTCTGAATGATATGTTGATAAATCCTCGATGATCCGCACCATCTCCTAAACTCTCAATGATAGACACACACCCTTGCCCTTGATAACACAAACACCCTAACCCTTGATAACACATGTATTAACGCTCGAAGGTTGTTTTTCTGTGAAATCTTACCTCATCTCAGTTGATCATATCCTTAATCTTGATACGAGCTTCAACTATCTTTGATGGCGTTTCGATGGTTACTTGTAAACTTAGATTTATAACTTCAATAGGGTTTCATAAAGCAGCATCAAAGCAATTTTGACTTTAAATCTAATCACATTGAAGGCTACCTGTAAGTAAGTAATGACATAGCCGAAAGTGCCCTTGTTGGGTAGTTTCACAGAATTTGGATGTTGGATTAATCTTGATGGGTTATAGAGTAGTTCAGATAACTTTGATTATGTCATTAGAAGGTTTATTGTTGGTTGTTTATGGGACCATGGTATTGGGTAACCCATGGTATTTTTTCACTACATTTCATATGATAGAAGCCTATTTAATGACTTGGGGTACTCCATTATAAGATACCTCGTAGAATAGGCTCACAACCATTGATAGTTGTTAAGGAATACATTGAGCTGATTTGGAATGTGAGGATTTTCCCCAAGAAATGGTGTTGTTAATGGTTTATGTTTATTTAATTTGTTTGCAACTATTATGTTTTAATTTTTGGCACATTCTTATCTCATGGTCATGGATTAGTGTAGGAGGCATAATCTACACCACCTCCACCTTTTCTTTCTTTCATTTGAAAATTATGTTGTTAATACTTTGTTGTTTATTTCATTTTTTTGCAACTACCTCCACCTTTGCTTTCTTTCATTTGAAAATTATGTTGTTAATACTTTGTTGTTTATTTCATTTGTTTGCAACTGTTATGTTTTAAGTTTCTCCAATGGATTAGTCATTGCATGATGACCCCAGATCCAAGCTGTTAGGGACTATGTTTTTTTGATATAATATTGGTTTTAGTGGGAGCTTGAGTAGAATGAAAACTTGTTACAAGAAAATGACAAGCATGGCAAGAGAGAGTGATCTTGAAGCATATGGATTTGGCCTAGAACATGCATGGAGAAGCATTGATTTGTCGATCTAATATTGGTTTTAATGGGAGTTTATGTAGAATGAAAACTTGTTGCAAGAAAATGACAAGCATGACAAGACTTGAATAGAGAGTGAGATTAAAGCATGTGGCTTTGGCATGGAGAGTGATCTTGAAGCATGTGGCGTTGTCCTAGAACATGCATGGAGAAGCATGAATTTGTTGGTAGATGGTTACATCTACCACTTGAATTGACCTACCCAATGCTTGAACCATCTACCACTTGGATGGAACTACTGAGGATAGACATACTAAGTTCTTGATTCAACTCACTATATTTAGAGCAAAGAGGAATGTCGGTAAAGAAGCAAGTAGATGGTTTGCTCATGCATACAGTGCTAAGATAAGTACTTTGTTTTAGAAGTACTTGGACTATCTAATTGTATTTAGAGCATGAGGGTTGGTTTAGAAGTACTTGGTCTATTTAATTGTATTTGGAGGATGGGAAACGCAAGCAATGAAAGAGGTTGATGTTTCATAGCATCACATTCTCATACAATTGTAAGTGTTTTTATGGATTTGGATTTTATCACATATGTAAATGACCATAATCAGGGTAAATAAATTTTGAGGGGGTTAGGTGTTGAAAGGGATGAATCTTGGGTTAATATTGACTAAGTCATAGAGTAATTAGGTTAACATTAATACAATCAATCATATGTTTAATATTCTCTTTATGGGTCCATGGTATTAGGTAACCCATGGTATTTTTCTATGGTATTACAAATGATTAAAACCATATTTAATGGCTTGGGATATTCCATTGCAAGATGCCTCATGGAATAGGCCTAAGGATTTGGCATGTTGGCCCTTACAAGCCTCGGTGGCAAGTGTAGTCCTTGAGTGCATCATGTAGGCATGAATTGAGTTGACATGTTGGCATGTATAGGCCTCAATGACTAGTGTATTGCTTGAGTGCATCATGTAGGGTTGAACCTAACACTCTTGTTGAGAGCGCGAAGACTCTATTATTTATTGTAACCATTTATTTGTTGAATAATACATTGACCACATTTTATAGTGTGAGGTTTTTATTTCATAAGGGTTTACCCATGAAGTCATGTTGATTAATGGTTTATTGTTTATTTCATTTTTTCGGAACCATTATGTTCTAAGTTTCTGCACATTCTTCTCTAATGAATTAGTGTAGAAAGTGTATTCCACAACTCTACTTCTTTTCATTTCGTATTAGAGCCTGATCATCTCGGATCCAAGGTGTTAGGGGCATGATTTTTAATCTAATCTTGGTTTGAGTGGGAGATTGTGTAGAGTGAAAACCTGTTGCAATGACTAGTGTATTGCTTGAGTGCATCATGTAGGGTTGAACCTAACACTCTTGTTGAGAGCGTGAAGACTCTATTATCTATTGTAACCATTTATTTGTTGAATAATACATTGACCACATTTTATAGTGTGAGGTTTTTATTTCATAAGGGTTTACCCATGAAGTCATGTTGATTAATGGTTTATTGTTTATTTCATTTTTTTGCAACCATTATGTTCTAAGTTTCTGCACATTCTTCTCTAATGAATTAGTGTAGAAAGTGTATTCCACAACTCTACTTCTTTTCATTTCGTATGAGAGCCTGATCATCTCGAATCCAAGGTGTTAGGGGCATGATTTTTAATCTAATCTTGGTTTGAGTGGGAGATTGTGTAGAGTGAAAACTTGTTGCAAGGAAATGACACATGTAAATGCATTAGAAGGATTGATATGTAGCATTGGAGAAATCACAAGAGGATAGCAAATGAAGGAGTACACAGTTAATGAGTTCTTGATTCAACTCACGTATTTGGAGCACAAAGGGATGAGGGTACAAAGAAGTAGTTAGATGCTTATTGCATCATTTTATTGGGAATACAATAGTAATATAAGTACTTGATCTATGTAATTGTATTTGAAGCATAAGGGATGTTGGAAATGGAATATGTTGATGTTCCAATGCTCACACATACAATTGCATGTATACTTGTGGAGTTGGATTTATCACATATATTTAAATGGACATATAGGATGTAAGACCTATTTATGAATGTGTACCCAATATAAATTCTAGATGTACATAGGTGGTAGGGAACATCTTGTATTCCACAAAACCCACTTAATAAACTTTGGGGGGATAAGTGTTTGTCTCAAGTCAAGTTTAAAGGGGGGAATGTTGGGTTAACCTTAAATGAGTCATAGAGTAGTTAACATAACCTTTACTTGGTCATTGATGGGTTTACCATTGGTGGTTTATGGTCCCATGGTATTGGGTAACCCATTCTATTTTCTCATAGTATTTCATAAGATGAAGCTTACCTAATGGCTTGGCATACTCCATTTATAACATGCCTCATAGAATAGGCCTGAAGAGTTGGTATGTTGTCCCATAGAGGCATTGGTGGGTGGTCGATGTAGTGCAGAGTGCATGATGTAGGCCAAGAAAGAATGAGCTTGGTGGGTGGCTGGTGTAGTGTGGAGTGCATGATGTAGGCCAAGAATGGGCGTGTTTCTTAGCACTCACTTTAAGAGAATAACTTTGATAATGTATGGTAATCATTTTTCATTGATATGTAATACATTAATCTTTCTTTAACGTGTAGGGATTTTATATAATAATGATTTTCCCTAAAAAAAAATCATGATTTGCTATTTATTTCATTTGTTTGCCATTGTTCTATTTAAAATTTCCACATATTAATCTCTCATGAATTTATATAGGAAATATATTCCACACCTTTAGCTCCTTTCATTGTAAAATCTCCAAGATTGGATTCCAAAATATTCCAATCTTACTTAAAAATGCTCTTCCATGTGTAGTACAATGACTTGTGAACCTCCATTGGATGTATCGTAGGCTACCTATGTTATCTTTGACTTCTTGTCATATATTCATGGTTTGTATTTGAATATTAAGCTGTGAAGTTTAGGAACATAAATGAAACGCAATCATTTCTAAATTGTCTTTTAGAATGAGTTATATAATGTTATGTAATTTATATTCCCGTTTTGTAACCTTAAAATGAAGGTGCTTTCATCGTTAATTTTGTCTAATAAAATCAACTTTATCTTAATGTTTACAATATTTAATTAAGGTGTTTTCATCATTAATATTTCTTATTGGAATCAACTATATCTTAATGTTGCAATATTTCGTGGATTTGTCGAACTATATTTTAATATTTGCAATATTTCGTGGATTTTTTGCAATATTTTGTTGTTTTGTCAAACTATATCTTAATATTTGCAATATTTCGTGGATTTGTTGAAGTTTATGGAGGATTGGTTGAAGTAGAAATTCAATTGGAAAAAAGATATGGGAGTGGTCATTTGGCATATATCAACCTATATAAGTTCTATAAGAATATATATAAGTTCTATAAGAGTGTATAGATTCCTTAAACCAACTAAGTATAATATCAAGTTTGTTTCTTTAGAGTTTGAGAATAATTTTAGATCATTTAAATATGGTTCTCCTCTCATAACCTTCATTTCTCTCTCATCTTACATTTCAATCTCATATATCAAAACCCTAAATTCTTCTTTGTTGTTTCATTTACATAAAATCAAGTTATCTCTTTGATGCATTCCATATTTTGGTCTTTTAACCAAGGACTATAATGATTACACTCAACTTCAACTTGCACGTGAGATGAATCCTAGAGAATAGGAGGACTACTCTTCATTAGGATATACTTTTCTTCTTACTTTTTTCAAATTAGGTATTAGGAGCTTCCTTTGGACCAATAGGGAACCAAACAAAATTTGCAAATGACTTATTATAGTCGATATTATGATTAGACTTCGAAATATTCACCAGGGTACTAATGAGAAAAGACCATATGGGTTGTAACTTATTTGCGAGGAAAAAGAGGGAAACTTCTTATACTTAATACTGAAAAGGAGGATAGTGCATGTAATAAATGTCGCAAGCTTCGAATAAACCAATACCAAATAAATCGAAACATTCCTTGACAAAATTGATGACCACAAGAGAACATTCTTATCAGTAGATAAGGAGGAAGACCATTCGAGTTAAAAGGCTATGAAACTAAGTGATTACAGACTAACACTCGAAGACATAATTCAAACAATAAATAAAGTGAAAGAGGTAAAAAAAACAACATCTTGAAACCAAACCAGGCTAAAAACAATAAGAAAAAATGGAGAAATTTAACATATTGAGATAAGTTGTTTCACTAAATGATATAGACACTAAAAGATATAGAAGTAATGAAGGTGACACTTGCTCCTTTTGAAACTAATTATATGGGAGATGTCCATTCATCTAAGAAGATGGTCCATTCATATGAGAAGATGGTGTTGCACATGTCATATTAACCCCCATTGTTTGGTGTTACACTCATGAATATTTTGAAACTTTCCCCATCCTTTGTTGTTCTAAAAGGTCCAAACTATAGGCTTGTTAATGCCAACTTCGACTCAAATGGGTCTTCTCCTTCCCCATATTTAGTTTACCCTCTATTTTTTTAATTTTGGATGCCTTATATTTCTTTTCCACATATTCTATGGTTTAATTGGCTAAAGACAACAAAATTGATAAAAGGGGAGAAGAACCAACTTGTTCAACAAAGGATAGGCTTTGGTAACAAAATGGTAGAATTCCTTAGTCCTCTAAGTTTGGATCACCAAGAAAAAATAAGTATACTCTATGATTCATTCTTGGTTCCATATAGGTAGAGATATAAATAAATGTACTTTGTGATTCATTCTTGGTGGCATATAGGTAGAGATCTTGTTTCTATACTATTCTATTAAGTAAAGTAAGAGAATTTTTTTTAGGAAAATAATAATAAATAAATAATATTTATTGAGAGGTTAATCTATAAATCACTTTTGATATTCTAATGGTTATCTCATTAAAACAAATCTTAAACCACAATTATTACATTGAACCTATAATAAACTGCATGACTATTCTTTTGGTATTTTTTAGTGATTTAATAAGAAAATAAACACACCAAATGAATTGTGATAGTGAAGGAACACAATGGAACATCATAAATGCATTATTTACCATAGGAAACTTAATGCGGGAAGACCCAATAAGAATATGAAGGATTATGCTTTCCTCTTTAATCGAATGATGATACAATATAAAATACAAAGTTCATGATGTTCATTGTGGAGCTATGGGATACTATGGTCTCCTACACATTGTTGTATAATGTTATTTCTCCTTTGTTTTATTATACTCTACTCCACTTGGTGGATGCTCCATTATATAATATCTAATCACTATAATACGAGTTGAACACTTTTCCCTCCTTTCAGTTAGAGGTTTATATCTTACATGGTTATTAGGGTTAAAGTTTTTGTTGTTGGATTTTTGGTGAATCTATGCATGGCTTAACTCTATTACGAGCTCAAAGCAATCTACTAGTTCATATTTTGTTCAAGATGTAAGTTCAAAATTCAATTAATTAGACTATAATATTTTGTTAAATATGTTATATGAATATGTAAATTTTCCT
Organism: Picea sitchensis; assembly: GCA_010110895.2. NCBI lineage: Eukaryota > Viridiplantae > Streptophyta > Pinopsida > Pinales > Pinaceae > Picea > Picea sitchensis. The sequence goes on from SNQJ01S0025870.1 coordinate 38,909, forward strand.
GATTATTATATACTTATTATCTGCATAATTGAAATCTAGTTGTAATTCAAAATTTGTTTTTTAGAAATGAGTTGTTAGCGGACTATCATGTTTTTTGGCCTATACTTATTCAAAAGTATAGACAAGTAGCTTACATTATCTTAGTGGTTCCAAGTGGGATGCAAGAAGATAGCAACAAAATGATATTGTATAACTTTTCAATTTTAACAGATTGTATTGACAATTTGTATTGATGGAATATTGAAAGTCTCAAGTAGACTTTCAAAATATTAATTTTTTTAAATTATTATGTATAAAATTTTCATGGAGCTTTGTTCAAATGTGTTGTTGCATTGAATTTATTTTTATATATTATATTGGGGTTTCTTAATACAATGTATGTTTTTTCATATGGTATCCATTTTTACAATGATGATGAAACAAGTGATGATAGTATCCTCAATGTGGATTTTTAAGATGATCTAATAGGGAGTGAAAAATGCATTATTGCATCTCTTCCATTTCATCACACTACTATTTCTAGAAAGGAGAGAAGGGAATATAGGAAAATTGTTTCCTAGGAAAAGCATGCCGGGATTTTGAATACACCTCTTTTAAAACATCAAATTCCTAATTTGAATATTATTGTGTCTGATCCTCAAAGGTCAAGTGGCACTAGTAGTCAAATTTCACTAGTAGACAATGTGAACATGAATAATAGAGATAAAATTGTACACCATACACATATTGCAAACCAAATATTATATAATTCTTTTGAGAGGGTTTTCATTCATGTATTTGATGAAAGTATAGATGTAGACATTTCAGACCATGTTATTAAAATACATAATTTGATGTATGTTGCACAAACACTCCTTTTCACAATGTCTTCAAAAGAAAATTTATCTAAGTTGATTACTATTCTAAAGCTATAGATGTATGAATGATTAGACAATGGCTTTATGTATCTTTTAAGCTACAAAAGGTGATATGTGTTATAATATATGGTGATATATGAGTTCTTCAATCTTGTAAACTTGTTAATTATTAGTTTCTTTAAAGGATGAATTAGTGTTATTAGACAATGTACTTCATCTTTGATGTAAATATGCTAGAAAACTATTGATTGATTTGGGTGTTTATTACAAGTTATAGATGATGCATGTACAAAGGATTGTATATTATACAAAGGAAAAGGAAAGATCAATTAGTGTGTCGAAAATGAAAAACACGTCACTATTGCTCTAATTTAATGGTAAGAAATGTCCCACAAAAAGTATTACACTACTTTCCTATAATTCTAAAATTTAAATGAATGTTTTGTTGTGAATATTTAACTAAATATATGGATTTCGGTTTTGAGAAGAGACAACCTGTTGTGCTTCTTTAGCTCTTTTATTAGCATCCACCCAACTCTGAGGCTGAGCCATGAGGACTTGGGCACGAATCTCATCCTTGAGGACACTGATAAAACATTCTCGGAAAAAAGAATCAAACATGCCCTTTGTACGGAAATCCAATCGCTCAAAAGAGGCTATAAAGTCTTCCACTATGCCAGATTGTTTCAAGTTTGTCAAATGGCCTAAATGGTTGGTGTCTGCGTCAAAGCATTCATAAATCTCTGCCACAAAGTGTGTCCAAGCCACATACCCTTGGTGGGCATTTTTTCTCCATTTCCACAATTGCCAACGTTCTTGATCTATACATACCAAAGTTTGGCCAACTCATTTGTAATACCATACAAAGAGAAATAATGTTCCATTTGAGTTACCTAGACAGTGAGATCTAATTCTTAAAATTTGGTCACATCCACACGTAGAAGGCGTAGGTCACACTGAAAGTGACGGGGATGAAAATTCTGGGAATGAGAGGAAGTTTCACCTTCGGTTTGCAAAGGTGTGTCAGATGAAGGAATATCTGCAGGGATACGTAGCTTGGCGCAAATCATCGTAGTGAAGAAGACAAACTGTGTATTGAAGGATTCAAGTTGGGTAGCGAGGTCTTGTTTGAGATCCTCTATTTTGGAATCAATGGAGGAATGCATGTTTTTATTGACAGTGCCAACATTGGCACTGATTTGTCTCACTTCTTGTTGGGTTTCTATGAAATTAGAGTGCAAGAAATTGAAGCGATCTTCCAAGTCTTGGCTATGGTTGTGAGCCATGATGAAGAGGGAACACAAAAAGGGGTGGGTGGGACCACACAAAAAATGGGTTATGAGTGAATTGTATCATAACAATCAAGGCGACGAGTGGAATATAATGGGGTAAATCCCAAATAAGGGTGTTGGAAGGGGGTCAGGTCCACGAGAAAACAAATTGTTGAAAAATGATAGGTATGACTGCAATAACGGTGAAGAGAGGAATCCAACGGAATAGGTCTCAAAAAATGGTGTCAACAGTATCCATTTTTTCTTTTTACTCCTCCAGAGTTATACTCCAATATAAAGAATATTGCAGTGACGAAATGCCCAAATGCTTAACAGGAAGAAATGTGTAGTAATTTCGCAACCCAAATGCAGGAGACATGTGCGTGGCAATAGATCTTTCTGTTCTATTTTTTTTTTCTGTTCGACACGTTAGGGTATTCAAGGGTTCTACATACAAGGGTTTTCCGTGTGATATAACTCTCGGATATATGTGTGGGGTCCAACATTAGTGCTCATCCCAATATCTCAGGGCACCAACTAAGGATGCTAGACCGTGCCCTTAGTCGTACTACCTGACTACCCAGGTGCTAGAGAGTATCTTCATGAGTGTTTTTCTCCCTGGAACTATAGAATTCAGGAGACTGATCAGTTTATATATGGAGGGATTTACGAAATCTAGGTCAATCTGTATATAGGTGTTGTCTGATGCATTACCACTCGAAGGGGTACCAACAAGGGTTACAATGGTGTCCAACATATGTGCGCTTAAGTATCATTTGTATTTCATGTGTGTATGAATTCCTGACCACAAGTTTATGCCTGTAACGATAGATCTATGTAGCTTAAAGACGCTGGAATATGTCTCTACCCTGAAAAATAATTTAACCCACAATTTTCTGCCAAGGGAGGTGCTCTGATACCACTTGTAATATTCCAAATATTAAATAGTATGCAGAACAAAAATAATTATCTAGAAATGGTAGATAAACAATGATATAACGAGAACTATACCACAATATTACCAGAATAATACCGGAATAACACCAAAAATAACACTTTGATTACTGAAAGCAATGTTCACTTGCCTCTTCGAGAGGGAAACCTCTAGTAGAGTAGAGCTCTATTACAATAATATCCAAGACAAAACTTATCATACCCTCTACTCCTATTTATTCTAAATATGTATATCCAAATGAACAATCTAGAGGAAGATCCTTCTAGAAGCGGAAGTTTCTATTAGGTCTTCTTACATTTGACTTATTCTTCCTTATTGCTAGACCTTATTTATATTGACCTTTATTACATGGAAATATATTATTCTACCTACATGATGGGTTAGGTCCCTAACATTGAAACTAGGGAATGCATTTTACTCTAAGGAAATTTTTCCTTCAAATGTACATCAAATCCCAAAAGTCAGTGCATGAAATCAACTTCCAATGTTCTTCAATTGTACTTTAATAGATGACAAAGGTAAATTTACAATATATCTAAATCCATATTAAAACTTATAAAACAATTTATGGAGCTAGAGGAAAGCTTAGGCATGCGTTTTAATTTGGTCAATTGGTACAATTTCAAACTCCAAATTACAAGGAAAATTTTAAATATAATTTGGTCACTTGTAATATAATTTATTCATTTACTGTCAACTCACCATAGTTGTATGGATGTGAATTTCCAATAGTTTCAAATTGCAAATTCATTGGGATAAATTAAATCTGCTGGAATGTATGGAATTTTGGATCATTGATATTTAATATGTTTCCTCACATAGAGCACTACCCGGGTATGTGTTATGGGACATCTGGTTAACAAGAAACAAGTTTATTTTTGAATATAAGGAAAAATAGTTAGAAAGACATGAACATCACATTAGAGTCTCTTATGGGGAACGAAGGAAGCAATCAAAGAATATTCTTCCAACAAGCCTTCAAGAAATGATTATAGATCACGCTTAGCCTTAGGGATTTTTGTAAGGAGCATGCCAGGGTACTCTGGGATCTTGTGGAGTTGGGGCCATTATTTATTTAGATAATGCAAATTACATTTTACTAAAGCATGGGGCAGGTTTGAGCACAAACAATAGAGAATAAATATATTCCCGTTGGATCCTACTTAAGGTTGTAGTGGGTAGGCAAGTTAAGAAGCTATAGGTATTTGTTGACTATAAACTTAAGAATGAATGGGAGCATGGTAAAAGCAAATTTCTAACTTGGTGTTGGGGCCTATTTTCAATAGGATTATGGAAACAAAATTAGTTTTTGAAGAGGTGTTCTTCGCTCATGTCTATTGAGAATTCAACCACAAAGATGATCAATTATCAAAGGAAGCACTCATTCTGGAGGAAGGTTGTTTTCTTGTTCATGAGATTAAGGACCATACTCCTAGAGATTTGATACTCTTACATATTTTTGATGAATGGATTTTGAGTCGTCTTTTAATTTTTGTTTATATAAAGTTAGAGAGACTTTGTCTCACAATTTTGTTTTAACATGAATATGATGTAGTGAAACTATTTCTTTAAAGAGTGACTTGTATAAGAATTATTGTAAGAGTCAAAGTCAAAAGGATATGCTATAGTATTATATGATAGAATAATTCTATAAAGGAAATGTCTTCTAACATTAAAAGTAGAAGGGATCTCGTCAATGTGTATTTCATTTCCACTAGAAATATCAATACAATGATTTTTGTCTTGTAAAAAAGAACATGAAATATAATTTCTTGTAGGTAGATTCAGACATTATTATAAAGATGCATTAAAGATCACTTAAATATTGTAGATAAACACTAAAAATCACAAAAAGCATCACCTCTGAGACAAGCATGAGTCAAAAACATTACTAATCTTTGATTAATTCCTCATAAATATAGAAATATATTTACATGATAGACATCACAATTACAATCTCCATTACAAAATTGGGAAAATTGTAATATAGATTCTACAACTTTCTTCTCTTAGAATATTCCTTCTAAGGAATCTCTAACAAGCCTCTCCTTTGCTATCTCTCTACTTAAAACCTTATATATTATGACCACCTTGACCCATAGGTTTCTTACATAAATGGATCATAACTAAATTTACATGTATTCACAGGTCCTTGAGTTATTTGTTACATCTCTCAGGTGATTCTTAGTACTTGAGGCACACTCTGCCTTGTTGTAGCGAGTCATCCACCGCAACCGATACTCAAAAACATGTTTTTATCCAATCACCAGCTTCACACCATGGGGTGGTAATGAAGAAACTTATAGTGTTAAGGGGTTCCAAACTTGGTAGTGCTAATAATTTAAGATGGGAGAATGATGACACACGATGAAACGTAACGTGTCCCGTTTTGACTTTGCCTTTGCCTTTGAATAAATTCGGAGCTGAGCAAAGATACTCACAGATCAGAGCAATGGGGTGCACAGTAGGGCAGGCACAAGGGATATTGCAAGGGGAAGTTGTGCTCCCGACTGTCTCCAAACCAAGGCTAAGAGGTTTTTGGTCCCTCGATGAAGATAACAAACTCACCAACTATGTCATGAGAAACGGCCTCACCGGCTGCTGGAGTTATGTGGCCAAGCAGGCTGGTAAGAGTCTAATTTCAATAATTTTCCTTTTTCCCTATATGAATTTCTTCTTTCCCTTTTACTCAATTCAATTTAATATATGGGTTGAATTTCTTTTGTACGATTCAATTTAATATACGGGTTTAATTCTTAATTCAATTCCATATAATTTTTTTCTTTCCTTTTACTCAATTCAATGTAATACATAATTCTCAATTCATTTTAATGTATGATAGTCTATATATCAAATTCAATGAAATAATAAGCATTAAAATATATGTTTCTTTAAAATAGAATCGATATGTATATACACACGCAGAAGTAGGTAGATACTGTACAGTGAAATGACTGCGTGAATAAGAATTTAAATGAGATATTATTAACTAGCACAGCCGCTAACTCGCTGCTAAGAATGTTGAAAGGTTGGCTCGGCTAAAAATGTGTGTCATAAAATGGTTGTGGTAATTCGTAATTTGTCTGTGGTAATATGAAACGTTTGGTTGCACGGTTTAATTCTATTTAATCATTTAAACGTGGCAATTACATATCCTTACAGTAATTTTTTAATGTGATTAGGTAAATGTTAAAAAGTAAACATGTTAACGGATGTCTTGATAAATGCAAGAAAGTTATGAACAATAAATCTGACCCATTGATTTTGGAGGACTACTAAGAATATGCCAATCAGAACCTTATCTTAGGGGTTTTGCCCCATTTTAAACCAACTCAAATGCTCAAAAAAATTGATCAAAATTTTGGATTGACTAAAAATTTAGTTGAAAATTTAAAAACAAACCATCAAAAAACCTTCCTGAAAAGTAACTTGGAAGAAAAGATTACTCCCAAATTAACCCACTCGCAAAAGATTACTCCCAAATTAACCCACTCGCAAGTTCGCAAGTTCCTATTAGGCTTTTGTCCAAAGCAAATCAAAACTTGTCATTTGTTATAGTATATTTATCGAAAAATCATTTTTTTTCCATGTGTTTTATATTTCATATTTGACGGATTCCAAGCGGCCGCTTCCAGGTTTCTCCTACATCCCGGTCTGCCCTTTGTTTTCAGAATCGATTCGTCCCTATTAATTTCGATCTACGCTGCGCGACTGATCTGCGGCTTTCTCCCATGGAATTTCATGGGTCCTGCGGCACAGTGTGTTCAGATCTAAGTAGAAAGCAGGAAGCTTAGCCTTTATAAATATCAAAACTAAACAAAGTGTAGAGTATGACTATCACAGATCACAAAAACGACACGCTTTGTCAAAAAGCTTATCGAACAAATATCATATAATTCATTCATGCAAATATAATTACCCAGATTCACCTAGAGGGTCATAAGCGTTATGTTTTCTATCGTGATTTGTTTTTAGTTTGATTTGCTTTGCTATGCCACATTTTTAAAAATGGTTATCCTAAGTTTTAGGAAATTAATATTTAAGGGAAAGGAAAATTATTGTCCAACTCATATCCCATTGTTAATAAATTAATATGATGTCCAAGTACAATTAATCATTGAATGATCTCTCAACAATTGATAATTTAGCAGTCTTGCAATTTACCATACCATAGATGTTATTGTGTTTATTATAAGGATCATGTCAAATGACAAATTTCTAGTGACTGTTATAAAAAAAATATTAGTGGGCAGATACTTACAATTTCGCGAACTTTGTAGTCACATCTATTATTATTGTTAGTTTAGACGCATTAATTCCTAGTGTTAATCCAAACACTGAATATCCCCGAGATTTGTAGGATTTGAAGTGTCAACAAAAGGATTTCTGATCTGAGCCAAGGCTCGGAGATCCAATTTATTGGAGTACATGACTTTGGCCTAGGATGATCCACACTTGGTTTCATGGGAATCGAAGTCGATGAGTTGCTCCAAATTAACACTGCATAGTCTAACCATACAGCCATGTGAGATGCTCAACAAGAAGATCGTAGGGGAGAGTGAGAGACCAAATTCTTTCCGGACATTCTCCAACAGTGCTTTAAGCACATGATCATTCAAATAATCCATTGGCATTATGAACTGTTTTGGCTATTTCCCACATAAACTGCCAAATATCCTCACATAAACGGTCCAATGTTCATGCAGATTGCTTCATGCCTTCTTCCATGTTTCACCCTGGAAAATATTAAACATCATTCATGCAGATTGCTTCATGCCTTCTTCCATGTTTCACCCTGGAAAATATTAAACATCATGCAATGAGCCTAAGTGTATGATGCATCATATCTATTGGATACACATTATTATCATCTAAGGAATATGATGCACCAAGCATTGAGCGAAACTAACATGATGTACACGCATTGAGTCATTTAAATGGGTCAAGGAAACATATGAGGTGTCATTATGACAGACTTGCATGTAACAAAGGAAAAGGCAAGAGTGTGAGAGGCAGAAAATAAGAAAGTAGAGGTTGATCAAATTGGATTGTCACAAACTAAGTTTGCAATAAGTTTAATAGGTGTTATCTTCTGCTCTCTATTAATCATAATGATTGGACCAATTATATATGTAAGGTAAATTTAAAAGTTTTAGTAGTGGCATGAAGAGTTATAAAAAGAAAGGAGTTTGTTTTCATCATCAATTTGTTTCTTTAGTGGCTGTATGTCCAAATCTGTTCAATCACCCAATTCCAAACAAAGGTTATCACTAATCCAAAACTTTGACCATTAACTACCTATAATCTATAACTACATCACTTCAAATACTCCCAAAAACAAAATATCATGAATTTTAAACAAAGTAACCCCACCAATTCACTTTTATGTTTCTCTTCCCTACTTCCTGATCCACTGAATTTATGCAATGTATATTCATAATTGCGGAGATGCGAAACGATTTGTACGCATGTACATCAAATTCTATATGCAATGATAATGATTAAAAATATGAGTTTCTTCAGCATCACAATAAATATATATATATATATAGGAATCAATCAGATAACATATGTATATACGTTTCCGATTTAAATAAATAAAATATATATAATGTACAGTGAAATGACTGCGTGACTAGGAACTTAAATGAGAAATTATTATTAATAATAAAGTTTATGCAATGCACATACATTCATACAGGTCTGCAGAGATGCGGAAAGAGCTGTAGGCTGAGATGGTTGAACTACTTACGCCCTGGCTTTAAACGTCGTGCAATTTCACGCCAGGAAAAGCGACTCATTTTACAGTTACAATCCAGTCTCGGTAACAGGTTTTACGCCTTCTCTCAACCTTAATTTTTTTCTTTTCCTTAATGTTGTTAATAAAATTTTATATTGCCTGGTCTATATCCTCATTAATGTCCACAACATTGATAAGCAGGTGGACTCAAATCGCAGCACAACTTCCGGGACGCACGGACAATGAAATCCAGAATTACTGGAACTCTTACAACAACAAGAAGCTCAAGTTGAAACCCCACGACTACTCCTCCACCGCCAGCAACGGCAATGCCAACACCAAATCTAATATCCCTTCTAAGTCCGATAGTATTTGCAATGCCAATTCAGTGCCTGCCCATGGTCATGATGTTGTTGCGTCGTCTCTCTCTGCCCAGCCGCACTTGGAAGTCATGCCAGAAGGATAACAGCCACATAACAGCATCTATAATATTCTACTCACGACTGGAGAAAATCAAATATGTGTTCCGGGTGTATTGGAACTAAAACGAGAACAAGCACATGATCATAATGATGAGTTTTTAATTGATCAAGAACCCATCAACAACCAGCTTATTTCAGATTCTCAGCTGTGGATTAATGCTAATTCTACCGATACACATGAGAGCTTCTCTACTCATACAGCTTTTATGTCCCCAAGTCTGCAAGAGCAAGGAATGCATAAGTACAAGGCTGCAAAATCATCGACATGCGATGAATTAATAATAAAGTCATGCAGGACTACAGTACCACCTCATGAAGTGCCTGGTTTTGCCAATAATTACTGTCTTGGATCAACCGGAATCACCATTCCTGCTCTTGTTGAAAAACAGTCATTGGAAGGAAAACTTGAGACCGATGGCCAGATAAATGAAAAGGAGATCATGGTCGACTATTCGTCGTTCACAGAAGCTTCCAAAATAAGTGCATGGAGCGCTGGTCATTCCTGTTCAAATATTGCAGCTGATTTTACCGATGTCTATTCAGGAGATTCTTATATCAATGAACTGTCGAGAAATCCACTACTGGAAGAACTCGTGAGTCTGCATCATGAGAAGACTACCCATCAGTCATGCCCGCCACTGAATTCGGTGGCCCAAGTTAGTGGGCCATNGACTATTCGTCGTTCACAGAAGCTTCCAAAATAAGTGCATGGAGCGCTGGTCATTCCTGTTCAAATATTGCAGCTGATTATACCGATGTCTATTCAGGAGATTCTTATATCAATGAACTGTCGAGAAATCCACTACTGGAAGAACTCGTGAGTCTGCATCATGAGAAGACTACCCATCAGTCATGCCCGCCACTGAATTCGGTGGCCCAAGTTAGTGGGCCATCAATTAGATGGGCCGCTGACCAGTCTAACAATCGTGACGCTGAGGATGATTGGCAGAAGAGCTATCAGATCGAGATAGAGATCGAGGGAGGAAGAGGGGTTGGGGATCAATTGGGTTGCTCAGGAAATTCCAATGAAGAAGAGAATGCAAAGACAATTCCTGCAAAATTTGGAGGAGGAAGTCGAAGCGTACCGTTGGGGACTCATGAGTGTAAGGGTGGAATTGGACAAGTTAAAGTTTGGGTGCACGAAGACAATATCAATACTGCCGGTGCTTATGATTTCTTCAACCAAATCTATTTTAGCTAATTCTTTGTATTGTATTGAAGAAGTTGCAGTTCACCCTATGGAAATGTTTTGTTGATCTTGTTGTGGAAGAAACAATTATTTGTATATTTCATTTATGAGCAATAGCATTAGGTTTCTAACCATGATGATACTCTCTTTTGGTGGTTTTTATACTGAGATTATTGTACCTATGCATCTTGGTATATCTCTCAATAGAATTATGTGTGATCTTGATTCGAAAATTTTACCTTGATTATGTATCGGCTTCAATCAGACGTCCGAATGATACGTTGATAAATCCTCGATGATCCACACCATCTCCTAAACTCTCAATGATAGACACACACCCTTGCCCTTGATAACACAAACACCCTAACCCTTGATAACACAGGTATTAATGCTCGGAGGTTGTTTTTCTGTGAAATCTTACCTCATCTCGGTTGAGCATATCCTCAATCTTGATACGAGCTTTAACTATCTTTGATGGCGTTTCGATGGTTACTTGTAAACTTAGATTTATAACTGCAATAGGGTTTCATCAAGCAACATCAAAGCAATTTCGACTTTAAATCTAATCACATTGAAAGCAATTTCGACTTTAAATCTAATCACATTGAAGGCTACCTGTAAGTAAGTAATGGCATATCCGGAAGTGGCCTTGTTGGGTAGTTTCAGAGAATTTGGATGTTGGATTAATCTTGATGGGTTATAGAGGAGTTAGGATAACTTTGATTATGTCATTAGAGGGTTTATTGTTGGTTGTTTATGGGACCATGGTATTAGGTAACCCATGGTATTTTCTCACTACATTTCATATGATAGGAGTCTATTTAATGACTTGGGGTACTCCATTATAAGATACCTCGTAGAATATGCTCACAACCATTGATAGTTGTTAAGGAATACATTGAGATTCTTTGGAATGTGAGGAATTTCCCCAAGAAATGGTGTTGTTAATGGTTTATGTTTATTTAATTTATTTGCAACTATTATGTTTTAATTTTTGGCACATTCTTATCTCATGGTCATGGATTAGTGTAGGAGGCATAATCTACACCACCTCCACCTTTTCTTTCTTTCATTTGAAAATTATGTTGTTAATACTTTGTTGTTTATTTCATTTTTTTGCAACTACCTCCACCTTTATTTTCTTTCATTTGAAAATTATGTTGTTAATACTTTGTTGTTTATTTCATTTGTTTGCAACCGTTATGTTTTAAGTTTCTCCAATGGATTAGTCATTGCATGATGACCCCACATCCAAGGTGTTAGGAACTATGTTTTTTTGATATAATATTTGTTTTAGTGGGAGCTTGAGTAGAATGAAAACTTGTTACAAGAAAATGGCAAGCATGGCAAGAGAGAGTGATCTTGAAGCATATGGCTTTGGCCTAGAACATGCATGGAGAAGCATTGATTTGTCGATCTAATATTGGTTTTAGTGGGAGTTTATGTAGAATGAAAAATTGTTGCAAGAAAATGGCAAGCATGACAAGACTTGAAATGGAGAGTGAGATTAAAGCATGTGGATTTGGCATGGAGAGTGATCTTGAAGCATCTGGCTTTGGCCTAGAACATGCATGGAGAAGCATGAATTTATTGGTAGATGGTTACATCTACCACTTGAATGGACCTACCTAATGCTTGAACCATCTACCACTTGGATGGAACTACTGAGGATAGACCTACTGAGTTCTTGATTCAACTCACTATATTTAGAGCAAAGAGGAATGTCGGTAAAGAAGCAAGTAGATGGTTTGCTCATGCATACAGTGCTAAGATAAGTACTTTGTTTTAGAAGTACTTGGTCTATCTAATTGTATTTAGAGAATGAGGGATGGTTTAGAAGTACTTGGTCTATTTAATTGTATTTGGAGGATGGGCAATGCAAGCAATGAAAGAGGTTGATGTTTCATAGCATCACATTCTCATACAATTGTAAGTGTTTTTATGGATTTGGATTTTATCACATATGTAAATGACCATAATCAGGTTAAATAAATTTTGAGGGGGTTAGGTGTTGAAAGGGATGAATCTTGGGTTAATATTGACTAAGTCATAGAGTAATTAGGTTGGCATTAATACAATCAATCATATGTTTAATATTCTCTTTATGGGTCCATGGTATTGGGTAACCCATGGTATTTTTCTATGGTATTACAAATGATTAAAACCATATTTAATGGCTTGGGATATTCCATTGTAAGATGCCTCATGGAATAGGCCTAAGGAGTTGGCATGTTGGCCCTTACAAGCCTCGTTGGCAAGTGTAGTCCTTGAGTGCATCATGTAGGCATGAACTGAGTTGGCATGTTGGCGTCTATAGGCCTCAATGACTAGTGTATTGCTTGAGTGCATCATGTAGGGTTGAACCTAACACTCTTGTTGAGAGCGTGAAGACTCTATTATTTATTGTAACAATTTATTTGTTGAATAATGCATTGACCACATTTTATATTGTGAGGTTTTTATTTCATAAGGGTTTACCCATGAATTCATGTGGATTAATGGTTTATTGTTTACGTATTTTTTTGCAACCATTATGTTCTAAGTTTCTGCACATTCTTCTCTAATGAATTAGTGTAGAAAGTGTATTCCACAACTCTACTTCTTTTCATTTCATATTAGAGCCTGATCATCTTGGATCCAAGGTGTTACGGGCATGATTTTTAATCTAATCTTGGTTTGAGTGGGAGATTGTGTAGAGTGAAAACCTGTTGCAAGGAAATGACACATGCAATGAATTAGAAGGATTGATATGGAGCATTGGAGAAGTCACAAGAGGATAGCAAATGAAGGAGTACACGGTTAATGAGTGCTTGATTCAACTCACGTATTTGGAGCACAAAGGGATGAGGGTATAAAGAAGTAGTTAGATGCTTATATTGCATCACTTTATTGGGAATACAATAGTAAGATAAGTACTTGATCTATGTAATTGTATTTGGAGCATAAGGGATGTTGGAAATGGAATATGTTGATGTTCCACTACTCACTCATACAATTGCAAGTATATTTGTGGAATTGGATTTTATCACATATATGTAAATGGACATATAGGATGTAAGACCTATTTACAAATGTGTACCCAATATAAATTCTAGATGTACATAGGTGGTAGGGAACATCTTGTATTCCAAAAAACCCACTTAATAAACTTTGGGGGGATAAGTGTTTGTCTCAAGTCAAGTTTAAAGGGGGGAATGTTGGGTTAACCTTAAATGAGTCATAGAGTAGTTAACATAACCTTTACTTGTTCATTGATGGGTTTACCATTGGTGGTTTATGGTCCCATGGTATTGGGTAACATATTCTATTTTCTCATATTATTTCATAAGATGAAGCTTAACTAATGGCTTGACATACTCCATTTATAACATGCCTCATAGAATAGGCCTTAAGAGTTGGTATGTTGTCCCATAGAGGCATTGGTGGGTGGTCGATGTAGTGTGGAGTGCATGATGTAGGCCAAGAAAGAATGAGCTTGGTGGGTGGCTAGTGTAGTGTGGAGTGCATGATGTAGGCCAAGAATGGGCGTGTTGCTTAGCACTCACTTTAATAGAATAACTTTGATAATGTATGGTAATCATTTTTCATTGATATGTAATACACTAATCTTGCTTTAGAGTGTAGGGATTTTATATAATAATGGGTTTCCCTAAAAAAATCGTGATTTGGTATTTATTTCATTTGTTTGCAATTGTTCTATTTTAAGTTTCCACATATTAATCTCTTATGGATTTGTATAGAAAATGTATTCCACACCTTTACTTTCTTTCATTGGAAAATCTAGCCTCTTCAATTTTCCATTTGTATTCCAAAATATTCCAAGCTTGCTTAAAAGTGCTCTTCCATGTGTACTACAATGACTTGTGAACCTCCATTGGATGTATCGTAGGCTACCTATGTTATCTTTGACTTCTTGTCATATATTCATGGTTTGTATTTGAATATTAAGTTGTGAAATTTATGATCATAAATGTAACGCAATCATTTCTAAATTGTCTTTTAGAATAAGTTATATAATGTTATGTAATTTATATTCCGGTTTTGTAACTTTAAAATGAAGGTGCTTTCATCGTTAATTTTGTCTAATAAAATCAACTTTATCTTAATGTTTACAATATTTAATTAAGGTGTTTTCATCATTAATATTTCTTATTGGAATCAACTATATCTTAATGTTTGCAATATTTCGTGGATTTGTCGAACTATATCTTAATATTTTCAATATTTCGTGGATGTGTTGAAGTTTATGGAGGATTGGTTGAAGTAGAAATTCAATTGGAGGGGAATGATCATTTGGTATATATCAACATCTATAAGTTCTATAAGAATAGAACTACGTTCTATAAGAGTGTATCGATTCCTTAAACCAACTAAGCATAATATCAAGTTTGTTTCTTTAGAGTTTGGGAGTAATTTTAGATAATTTAAATATGGTTTTCCTTTCATAAAAATAAGACGTTGGATTTGTATAAGTATAAAAAAAAATGGCTTTACCTCCATTTCTCTTTCATCCTGTTAGAGAATAATGGAAAAATTGAATGTATGCGGTTCAGATCCGTTTATATCGGAATCTGTTTAACCTGCTCTGCTGCTATATATATGTATTGATTTCTTAAGATATAAGATATACAAAACAGATTCGTGTTATTCCTGTGCAAGCTCTGTGTGCCTCTGCTTTCTTGAAATCTGTCATGGTATCAGAGCCTCGCTGGGCTTAATCCCTTACGGGAATGTCCAGGAAGATGCGATAGCCATTGAAGCCGATTCGCTGTACATGTGCGTGCTGTTTTCTATTCAGACTGAGGAGAGAGAGACCAATTGATCGCTGTATTGTTGCAGACGTCAATTGCTGTTGCAGACCGAGGAGAGATTGTTGTTGAGATTTCTGTGGAATCGTTGAACGCTGGGATCGAACACTGAGGTCGTTGTTTCATTTGTGCAGGCGGAAGAGCCGAAATCTAATATTACAGAGGTAATGGACTGTTGTGTGTTAAATCTAAACCAGCG
>SNQJ01S0025871.1:10072-51816 GCA_010110895.2 Picea sitchensis
CATTTAATATTTCCTGCTTAATGTTCTTAAGTCTGGAAATATATTCATGGACATCACCGCCTTCAGTCAATTTTTGTTGAAGCAACTTTAATTGAAGATCAACTTTCTTGGATTCAAGATGAGTATCAAATAAATCTTTAAAAACTTTCAAAGCATACCATGCATCAGCCGTATTTTCAATATGAACATACATCTCATCATTGACTGAAGATTTAATAAGTGCTACTGCTTTGGCATTTTTAACTTCCCATTTAGCTAATGTCGTTGCATCTGTCGGCTTAGTGGGCTTAGTATCTTCATTACATATATCACGCCAAAGTTCATTGTAAATGAGAGTGCTTTCAATGAGTCGTTTCCATGTCTTGTATGATTTTGTGCCTTCAAGTTTATTTGAGTCAGAGAATAAATTAATTAATTTTGACATTGTAGTTTGTTGAATTTATGCACCAAAAATAATTATGCCAAGAAATATGAAGATGAACAACACACCAAATGCATCACACCAAAGACGATCTATCGGGGCTTGGCCTTGACCCTCATATAGTCATTGAAACAAGGAAAAAATGACTGAGCTTTGTACTTGGCTCTAGTCAAATTCCAAGGAACTTTCAAAATTTTACACTTTTACAAAAAATCTGGCAATCTTTCCCCCCCTCAAAGTAAAAAAAAATTTACTTCGAGTTACAAAATTTTTGTTACCTCCCAAAAAAAAATAAAAATAAAAATAATATTTGAACTATTTATCACCGAACTTGGCACTTAACTCAATACAAACGCACCAGTTTACATGAATTTATAAACGCATTTTCAATAATGGCCAAACGCACTCGTTTTCAACTGAAGCTCCATAATTAGTTTAGAATCAGCGCATCCATCATTCAATAATTTCTAGTCTCAGAAAATGATGGAAATTCAGTCTTGTTAAGAGTACTAACATCCCAAGACTGGTGAACAAAATATTAACCCAATTGCTGAGAAATTTCAACCTTTGAAATCTCTGAAAACCATGTTTCTTATCGAGCAGATATCATTTACCATCTAATGTCTATTTTGGTTCTGGCTCTGGGAAGTTTTTTTTGCACCACTTCTGAGATGGAATTGGGTGAACTGAATAGTAAGGACGTTGCTCGAGCTCCGCCGACTTGACCACAATCGGAATGAAAACGAGAAAGATACCAGCCAATGCAATGGCAGTACTGCACCTCCAATGTTTGGGTCTACAGAACCATTCTCCAGTTAAACTTCATACATTTGTTGGGTAACCTGGGTATATCCCCTCCAGATGGCCTCCGTGACCTTTCCAAGAAGCTCGATTCGCTGGCTGTAGCTTCACCACTGAAGGTCGTGTGTTCGATCCTCCTCTATCACCCCACACATTTTTAAACACACATTTTTAAATAGTAAGCAAATGTACAGTTCGCTCTAGTCCGCTATTGATTTCTGTTTCAATTTTATAAATCTGATAACAGAAAAATCCAGAAATGATGACCGAAAACAAATTCACATAATCCAAGTTGCTGCAGAATTCAAAAACGACATAGAATCCAGAAACAGAGGTGAAACTCGGGAAGTTCAGTTTATATTCATGGCACTGTTACTCTGCATTTCCGTGTAGATCAAAAGAGAGGTGAAACTAACACGAACAACATTGCCTCTATCTTTACATGGACACGCGGGCTTGTACACAGGGCAAAACTAAACACTGAAGAATTTATTGACGCAGTTGCAGAGGATCTGAAAATAAGACTTTCTTTCAAACCCAAGAGTTCTTAAGGGATTGTGAAATGTGTGGCGATTGAGCCAATTTCGTGAAATTTGGAGGAATTTTGATGTTGAATTGTGCGCCCAAATTACTCAGAAATTACACAGAAATTAATGGCAGAAGACTGATCTTTTAATACAAGAAATTACTTTGCCAGAAACTAATTTGCCATGGACAAATTTGTCAATTTTCAGGATTTGCAATTTGCAAAAATCAATTTTTCTGAGTCTAATGACTGAAATCTGAAAGTAAAAACAATTTATTTTCCCATTTTTTAAAAAATTTGAACAATAACTGACCGATTTACTGACAGAGTATGCGCCGACTTTCCTTGGTCTGTAATGCTAGGATCTCTTCCTCAGATCAGCAAATCTCTTCTTCAGTTCAGCAGCATTACTGGAGCTCTGATACCAAAATAATGGTCGAAGTGTGCTCAGACACACACTTTTATTAATAAGAAAAGAAATTACATAAGAAACTTTGCAAGAGTTTACACCCGAACAACTCAATACTCTTGCAATGAGTTATATATAAGCTAAATGTCCTAACAAACTCAAGATATGGATCACTTATTAAATAAACAAGTGTCCATTTACAATAAATGCTATCTTAACAATCTTAAAACAATACTCCTATTTTAGATCCTAAGATACGACACCTCTCTAGAGTCATATCTTTTACAACAATAATTTATTTTTAAAAGTCTACAATTATTAATCAAATATTCTAGATTATTAATTTAATATTCTAAATTAATAATCATTTTATTCTAACTTTTATAAACTATGATAATTGTATTTTGGATTATCTAACACTTTCCTTCTAGTAATCCTTCTTACATGTATTGTGTTCACACTAAGACTTATTTACTAAAAATGTCCTCCATACATAACAATACATAATAACATATTTATTATTATTCCACTTAAGTACCTCTCTAGGTACCCAACTACATTGCATTCATATTTCCACTCCCCTAAGCTGAACACATTGCACCAAGTTATGGAACACCCATGAATCGATCACTTGATCCCTTTATTTTAGCATAGTGCTCCCCACTCTAACTTAGTTCACTAACCACCCCATCTAACCTACTTGTAGCTACTTAAATATCTATCCTTCTTTGACCTTATCAATTTGTCTAAATTACCCATAGCATAAAACAAGATAAGGATTCCTCGTGAGATGTACTTTATAGTCATATCATAAAACAAGATAATGTCCTCCTAAGATCTACCTTGAATTACCTTTTGTCCATATTAAAAATTAAATCATATTAAAAATTTAATTAAGTAGAAAATGTTGTATATATTATTCTTTTTAAAATAGCCATACTCATGCATTTCTTGGTAGAATTTATAATAGCTTTGTGACATCCCCCAAAAATAAAATATTTTTTTATGTGCTGGAAATTTATTTCCGTTTTTGGCAAATTCGAATCTGGAATTTTTTTGCCATTTATGGCAATTCCAAATTTCGAATTTAATAATTGTATTTAATTATTGTGACTGTTGGGCAGAGATCTGTTTGGACTCAACTAATTATTTGACTATGCCACTTGTATCACAACAAATTATTTATATTAATTGCAGGAGGACAAATGGAACAACGATGTTAAAATCAATTGACCATGACTCCATGAGTGGGGAACAAGTTGGAACTGCCTCTAGGCTGATTATTACAAGTGGAAAATCAGAGATTTGGCCACTGACAGCCCTTGAAAATCAAGGATTAAGAAAGATGTGAAAATCCCCAAAGGAGGGAAAAAGACCTGGGAAAAATGGATAAATAACATATGTGAGGAGGCAGGACGCTACCAAGTATGCTGGGGAAAAGATTTTTGAGCTCTCTTGCTGTTATGAACACTGCGGATTGAGTGTGAGGCAAGAGGATAACTGTTGGAATTGAAGGACATTGCTGAGGAGGAGTTTCCAAGTTCACCCTCATGGATTCATGGTCAGGCTAGGGGGTGAATCAGGCAAGTGATTTTGGCTACCCTGTTCTACGGTTGGGAGGAACGTGGCTACTCCCTTTGTCGTCCCACGGATTTGATTCAGATATGTTGATCTACCCCTCTCTATTATGAATGGCTATGTTTTATCCGATGTCATTTATCTATTAAATCCGAACTGGAATAGTTTCCATTCTCTGTTTGAATTATTTGATATCTGAGGCATCATATTTCATTCGATCAGAAATGTAATGATGTCCATTTTCTGTTCGAATGTTTTTAAGGATGTCATATTAAATACGAACTGGAATAACTTCCATTCTTTGTCTAAATGAATTTTTCTGATGCATTATACTTGATTAAAACGAAACTGTAACGATCCCCATTTTTTGTTCGTCGTGAGGAATAGATGTGAATGAAATCTGTATTTATATAGATATTCATAATACGTCTGTTGGAATGTTCACATCTGACTGTTGAAATATGTATAATTGTTGCGGAAGATAAAAATATTTTCATGGATATAATCCGTTTGTTGTTGCAAGGTTCGAAAATAGACATCCCAACCCTAGAATTGTCCCTCCTGTAAGAAAATGCTAGATGGAAACACCTATAATTATGTTATATACATAAAAAAAAAGAAAAAGGGGAGATTAACGTCAGCAGGGAAAATCCTTTCTATAGTCAAAGACCCAGAAAGCCAAATATAGATCCTACGGAACACCGGTATTTAATCACCAAACTATTATGGAAGTGAAATTTCATTTATGATGCACATATATAGTACTGTTGGTGTCTAATACACTGATTAAAGGAGACTCTAAGTGATTATAATAGAAATTACTTTTTATAGAAAAATTGTTGTCCTATTGTACCCTTTTGTAGATTTTATGCGTCTAAACTCATAAGTTTAGATTTTGGAATTTTGTTAGGTAAACAGATATTTAATCCTTCTACACCTACTGTTTTCACAGAATGAAAGTAAGAACACCAATACAAGGAAAAAATCTTAGAATTATGAAAATAATGTGAATTTTGGCATTCGGGACTTGCTAGTTACATTTATGCGAAGTTCCCTTGCTCTTCCAAACCTCGAAATCTCGAAGTGGTGGTCCCACATCCTTTCAACTTTCAGAATTCGATAGTTGTTGTGTATTGTTATTTGGTATTTGAAACCCCAAAACCCCGAATCCTGAAATCCTGAAGTGTTGGTCCCACATCCTTTCAGCTTTCAGAATTTGGGAGTTGTTGTGTATTGTTGTTTGGTATTTGAAACCCTGAAACCCCGGATCCCGAAATACCGAAGTGTTGGTCCCACATCCTTTCAACTTTTGGAATTTGGGAGTTGTTGTGTATTATTGTTTGGTATTTGAAAACCTAAAACCCCAAATCCCGAAATCCCGAAATGTTGGTTCCTCGTTCCTTTTCGCAATTTCAGGAATTGTTTGTGCTTGATCGCATTTCGGAAGTTTGTTTATGTTGAGGTTTGGGAACTAGAACTCACGAAGCCTTGAACCCCGAAACCCCAAAATGCGGGTCTCACCTTTCCTTTTTTCGCATTTCAGAAGTTCGCATATGTTGTTGTTTGGGCACTTGAACTCACGAAGTTCCGAACCCCGAAACCCCGAAGCACTAGTCCAACCTTCCCTTTGTTTCTCATTTCAGACGTTTGTATCTGTTGATGTTTGGCTTCTGTACTCGCAAAATCCCGAACTCCGAAATCCCGAAGTGATGGTCACTTTTCACGATTTCGGGAGTTGTTATGTGTTTATGTTAACTATTGTATTCGCGAAATCTCGAACTCCGAAATCCTGAAATGCTGGTCACCTTTCGCAATTTCGGGAATTGTTGTACGTTGATGCTAGTTGTTGTACTCACGAAATCCCAAACTCCGAAATCCTGAACTGATTGTCACTTTTCGCGATTTCGGGAGTTGTTCTGTGTTTATGTTAAGCTGTTGTATTCACGAAATCCCAAACTCCGAAATCCAAAAATGCTGGTCACCTTTCATGATTTCAGGAATTATTGTTCGTTGATGTTGGTTGTTGTACTTGCGAAATCCCAAACTCCGAAATCCTGAAATGATGGTCACTTTTCGCAATTTCAGGAGTTGTTGTGTGTTGATTGGATAATATTCCTCCCGATCAGAGGTATGGAAGTAACAGGCATGTTTACAAGTCACTCGTATAGTTAAATCTGTGTTGGTGTTATATGCATCATCAAATAAGAAAATATTGGTAATTTTTACAAGACTTTAAATAACATTGAAGGGAGGAGTATACACTTATTGTATTGTCAGGTAGGAAGTTTTAAGTGGCATAGTAAAGACAATCAATGACAGTAAGGTCTCTAACAAACTTTCAGACTCAAGCTTTATAACAGAAGACTTAATTGCTTCAATCTTGAAACTATGCAAGGATAATTATACAAAAAAAAAAAAAAAATTGTGTCAGTTTTTGAGGTACATTACATATGGTATCAAAGAAAAAGTTACAACACTGGGCCTGAACAGGGCCACATTAATTGCTTAGTATATATTCTGATTTATGAAAAAATTAATAAATCTTGTGGATTACAAACATAAAGCTTTTATGTTTTGTGTTGAATAATGGCAGCTCAAGAAGGTGCAGAAATCAAGATGGAAGGGAATCCGTAGCAAGGAACTCCTGGAGATCTTAGACAGAACAGTGATGGAAGTTCACCCATGGAGGTGTTGGAAACAATGAGGAACCTTATTGTTGAACTACAGGTTTTTTTAGGCCGACAATGAAAAATTGAAGAAGGCACAGCAGGAACAACAAGAGATAAATGAAGTCCTACTGTGTAGTATAGTAACCAAGAAAAGCCCAAAAGATGTTAATCATGAGGAGGAGGTCAACAAATGGCTCCAAGAATTCTGGTGCGAAAACAGAAAAAGGAGACAGTTCGTCTGAAGGGACACCTTCAGCTGAAGACAAAACCATACCAGACAGAAAAAGAAAATAAACAGACCACCTTGAAGGAGAATTTAAAAATATTAAACCATCTACTTTTGATGGAGAATCCAGGATCCAGGACAGGAGAAGAAGCCGAGGCATGGTTGTTGGACATCAAAAAATACTTTCAAATCTACAACTATTCCGGCAACATGAAGGTCAGAATGGCCATCTATAATATGAAGGGGAAGGCCAACATTTGGTGGCAGGACCTGAAATTGCCCAAGGGCGTAAAGGAGAAACAATTGGAATGGTATGACTTTAAGAAGTATTTTAAGAAACAATACCTTTTTGAAAGCTATTATGAGAGGAAGAAGAAAGAATTATATGAGTTACGATTCAGACAAATGACGATGGAGGACCTTATAAATAAATTTCTGGAACTACTAAGGTTCGTACCATACATCCGGAGGGATAAGGTAAAAATCCAATGATTCTTAAGCTATTTACCACAGTCCTATAGGGACAAAATTGAGTTTGACAACCCCAAATCCTTGAGTGAGGCATTCAGGAAAGCATGAATGTGCTATGACCAGTATAAACAATGGGTAGAGTTTCCCAAGACTTGGAAGGATAAGAAACAAGATGGAATAAACCTGTGGAAGAAGGGATACCAGCCAACTCCTTATCTAAATGCAGCAAAAAGTTTCCCGAGGAAGGATTTTCACTCCAATCATCTGAATACGCAAGGTAGCGGTAAACCGGTAAATCTGGGAACGAAGAAGTTTGGGGACAACTCCCGCGAGCCATTAAAGTGTTGGGAGTGTGGAGAGCCTCATCTAAGGAGGAACTTTCCACGTTTAATTGTTGCAAACAAAACTGTTGTTCACAATTTGCAAGAAGCCTCGACAGTGGGTGACATGGGAAGAAGTTTGCATCGAATAAATGTAGCCATAGATGGTCGACAAGCTGACCACCAGTCCTCGGTGGTAGAATTCGAAGGTAAAATCCATGACACTTGAATTTTTGTTTTAATTGACCCTGGAGCTACATTAAGTTATATTACTCCCGATGTAGTAGAGTCGAATAAACTTAAGAAACAAAAGCATGAAAAATCTTGGCTTGTACAACTAGCAACATGTGCTAAAAGAAAAGGTAGTTAAATTTATTTATGACCTTGAGTTCAGCTTAGATGGTCAAAAGATAAGGACCAATCTGAACATCCTACCACTAGGGTCTTATGATATGATTATTGGGATGGATTGGTTGGAACAACACAAAGAAGTACTAGATTGTTATACAAAGATACTTAGCTATAAAGATAATTTTGGCACTGTTAGAATAACCCAAGGCATACCGAAACCTGTATCAGTTAGACAAGTTTCAGCGATGCAACTCAAGAAATGTATTAGAAAGGGATGTCAAGTTTATGCCATCCAAGTGACGAATCTATTAGAAAAATAAGATAAGCCCAAGTTAGAAGACTTTGTTGTCCTACATGAATTCAGAGACATGTTTGTTGGTGAGATACCATAATTACCTCCTAGGAGAGAAATAGATTTCTCCATAGACTTACTACCCGGATCAGCCCCTATCTCAAAAGCACCCTACCGAATGAGTCTACCAGAACTGACATAATTAAAAATACAATTACAGGAATAGTTGGACAGAGAGTATATCATACCAAGTGTCTCGCCATGGGGAGAACTAGTCCTCTTTGTGAAAAAGAAAGACGGTAGTCTAAGACTATGTATCTATTATAGACAACTGAAAAAAGTAACCATTAAGAACAAATACCCCTTACCCAAGATAAATGATCTGTTCGATCAAGTTGGGGGGGGCAAGATCTTCTCAGAACTGGATTTACGATCCGGTTATCATCAAGTTAGGATAAAGGACCATGACATAAACAAAAAAACTTTTCGTACAAGATACGAACACTACAGGAGAAGAAGCCAAGGCATGGTTGTTGGACATCAAAAAATACTTCCAAATATACAACTATTCCAGCAACATGAAGGTCAAAATGGCCATCTATAATCTAAAGGGGAAGGCCAACATTTGGTGGCAGGACCTAAAATTGGCCAAGGGAGCAAAGGAGAAACAGTTGGAATGGTCTGACTTTAAGAAGTATTTTAAGAAACAATACCTTTCTGAAAGCTATTATGAGAGGAAGAAGAAAGAATTCTATGAGTTACGACTCAGACAAATGACAATGGAGGACCTTATAAATAAATTTCTGGAACTGCTAAGGTTTGTACCATACATTCGGGAGGATAAGGTAAAAATCCAACGATTCTTAAGTTGTTTACCACAGTCCTACAGGGACAAAATTGAGTTTGACAACCCCAAATCCTTGAGTGAGGCATTCAAGAAAGCATGAAAGTGCTATGACCAGTATAAACAATGGGTATAGTTTCCCAAGACCTGGAAGGATAAGAAACAAGATGGAATAAACCAGTGGAAGAAGGGATACCAGCCAACTCCTTATCGGAATGCAGCAAAAAG
The DNA here is from genome assembly GCA_010110895.2 of Picea sitchensis. Classification (NCBI taxonomy): domain Eukaryota; kingdom Viridiplantae; phylum Streptophyta; class Pinopsida; order Pinales; family Pinaceae; genus Picea; species Picea sitchensis. The sequence goes on from SNQJ01S0025871.1 coordinate 19,209, forward strand.
TTTCCCGAGGAAGGATTTTCACTCCAATCATCTGAATACGCAAGGTAGTGGTAAACCGGTAAATCTGGGAACGAAGAAGTTTGGGGACAACTCCCGCAAGCCATTAAAGTGTTGGGAGTGTGGAGAGGCTCGTCTAAGGAGGAACTTTCCACGTTTAATTGCAGCAAACAGAACTATTGTTCACAATTTGCAAGAAGCCTCGAAAGTGGGTGACATGGGTAGAAATCTGCATCGAATAAATGTAGCCATAGATGGTCGACAAGCTAACCACCAGTCCTCGGTGGTAGAAATCGAAGGTAAAATCCATGACACTCGAATTTTTGTTTTAATTGACCTTGGAGCTACATTAAGTTATATTACTCCCGATGTAGTAGAGTCGAATAAACTTAATAAACAAAAGCACGAAAAATCTTGGCTTGTACAACTAGCAACAGGTGCTAAAAGAAAAGGTAGTTAAATTTATTTCTGACCTTGAGTTTATCTTAGATGGTCAAAAGATAAGGACCAATCCGAACATCCTACCACTAGGGTCTTATGATATGATTATTGGGATGGATTGGTTGGAACAACACAAAGAAGTACTAGATTGTTATACAAAGATACTTAGCTATAAAGATAATTTTGGCACTGTTAGAATAACCCAAGGCATACTGAAACCTGTATCAGTCAGACAAGTTTCAGCGATGCAACTCAAGAAATTTATTAGAAAGGGATGTCAAATTTATGCCATCCAAGTGACGAATCTATTAGAAAAAGAAGATAAGCCCAAGTTAGAAGACTTTGTTGTCCTACGTGAATTCAGAGACATGTTTGTTGATGAGATACCATAATTACCTCCTAGGAGAGAAATAGATTTCTCCATAGACTTACTACCCAGATCAGCCCCTATCTCAAAAGCACCCTACCGAATGAGTCTACCAGAGCTGACAGAATTAAAAATACAATTACAGGAATAGTTGGACAGAGAGTATATCAGACCAAGTGTCTCGCCATGGGGAGCACTAGTCCTCTTTGTGAAAAAGAAAGACGGTAGTCTAAGACTATGTATCTATTATAAACAACTGAACAAAGTAACCATTAAGAACAAATACCCCTTACCTAGGATAAATGATCTATTCGACCAAGTTGGGGGGGCCAAGATCTTCTCAAAACTGGATTTACGATCCGGTTATCATCAAGTTAGGATAAAGGACCAGAACATAAACAAAACAACTTTTCGTACAAGATACAAACACTACGAGTTTGTAGTCATACCTTTCAGACTCACTAATGCACCAGCCACATTTATGTGCTTGATGAACAACATTTTCAGCCAGTACGTAGACAAGTTCGTAGTATTATTTATCGACGATATTCTGGTCTATTCTAAAATGGAGGAGGAACATGATGAACACTTACGAATAGTTCTGCAAACACTAAGGAAACACCAACTATACGCAAAATTCAACAAATGTTATTTTTATCAAAAATAAATACAATATTTAGGACATGTCATTTCCTCGGAAGGTATTTCCGTAGACCCGAAAAAGATAAAATCGATTATGGAATGGCCAGTGCCTAAGGATGTGGTAGATATCCTGTCATTCATGGGAATCACTGGATATTATCGCAGATTTATAGAAGGGTTCTCCAAGATAGCCTACCCTATCACGTCATTACAAAAGAAAGGGACCAAGTTTAATTGGTCGCAAAAGTGTCAAGACAGTTTTAACAAGCTTAAAGAATTATTGTCATCGGCGCCCATCTTGAAGGTAGCAGACCCAGATAAAGACTTCATAGTATGCGTTGATGCAAGTAAAGAGGAACTAGGTGGTGTTCTAACTTAGGAAGGGCACGCGATTTGTTATGAGTCCCAGAAATTAAAGGAACACGAGTGAAATTACGTCACTCATGACTTAGAATTGGCAGCAGTAATACACGCCTTAAAAATGTGGTGACACTATATAATGGGAAAAAAATTCTTACTATTGACAGATAATAGCGGGGTAAAATATCTATTTAACCAACCAGACTTTAATGCAAGACAAGCAAGGTGGCTAGCCTTATTGAGAGAATTTGACTTCGAGGTCAGACATATCAAGGGTAAGGAAAATAAAGTAGCATATGCTTTAAGCCGTAGAATCCATCGGTTATTTGAGATAAACATCAGCAAGGAAGAAAGTGATCTGGAACAAAGAATAAGAACGACAGGTATCAACGATGGAAATTACACTAAGATAATGGCAGAATTTCAAAATAGTATCGCAAACTCAGATAAACCAGATATAAGTATCGACAAGAAGGGACTATTAAGATTTAAAAATAGACTGTACATACCGAATTCAGTGGAGTTAAAATTAACTATTTTAGACGAAGTGCATAAGAAACTGTATTCTGGCCATCCAGGCTACTAGAAAACAATAACAACACTCAAAAAAATATTTTACTGGCCTAACATGAAGGGTGAAACAGTAGAGTACTTGGCTAGGGGACAAGATTGTCAGCAGGTTAAGGCCGAACACCAACATCCAACCGGCCTATTACAACCATTACCAATACCAGAATGGAAATGGGAGACCATATCACTGAACTTTATAACAGGTTTGCCTAAAACTCAAAAATATAATGATTCAATCATGGTTGCAATCGATAGACTCAATAAGTCCGCACACTTCATTCCCATAAAGTCTACTTTTAAAGATATTAATATTGTTGAAATATTCATGAAAGAAATTTTTAGACTGCATGGTATTCCTAAAATGGTGATTTCAGATAGAGACGTAAAATTCACATCCGCTTTTTGGAAGGAATTGTTTGCAGGGCTAAATACTAATTTGAATTTTAGGATGAGTTATCATCCACAAACGGATGGACAAACTGAAAGGAAAAACCAAATCATAGAGGATATGCTCTGCATGTATGTAAGAAAAAAACCGAACAAGTGGGAAGACTACATACACTTGGTAGAATTTGCATATAACAATGGGTACCAAACTTCGGCTAAGTTAAGCCCTTTCGAAATACTGTACAACAGAAAGTGTACAACTCCAATTAGCTGGGATAACCTGGTTGACAGACTCATGGTTGGACCAGAGATGCTCCAAGAAATGGAGAACATGGTAAGGAAGGTACAATAGAACTTGAAAGAGGCACAGGACAGATAGAAGAGCTATGCAGATCAGAAAAGAAGACACTTGGAATTTCAAGTGGGAGACCATGTTTATTTGAAGGTCAAAGCTCAGAAAATCTCACTGAAGTTGGGGAACTATGCCAAGTTGGCACCTAGGTTTTGTGGGCCCTTCAAGATACTAGCTCGAATTGGACCCGTAGCATATCAACTTGCACTTCCAGCTAATCTAAGAATTCATAATGTATTTCATGTTTCTTTGTTGAAAAAGTATATTCATGACTCTACTCATATGATTCATTAGAACTTGGTGCAGGTGGAACCCAAGGGTGAGTTCCAGGTGGAACCCCTGCACATTCTGGACCGGAGAGAAATAGCACTTCAGAACAAAGTCATCGCTTAGGTAAAGGTGCAATGGAAGCACTTTAGTCTTGAGGAGGCCACTTGAGAATTGGAAGGAGATTTGCAGAAATCTCATCCAATCTTGTTCCAGGAAAGGAATGAACACTGAGGAAAGTGTTTTACTAAAGGGGGAAAGGATGTGACATCCCCAAAAATAAAATATTTTTTTATGTGCTGGAAATTTATTTCTGTTTTTGGCAAATTCGAATCTGGAAAATTTTTGCCATTTATGGCAATTTCAAATTTCGAATTTAATAATTGTATTTAATTATTGTGACTATTGGGTAGAGATATGTTTGAACTCAACTAACTATTTGACTATGATACTTGTATCACAACAGATTATTTATATTAATTGCAGGAGGACAAATGGAACAACCATGTTAAAATCAGATGACCATGACTCTATGAGTGGGGAACAAGCTGTAACTTCCTTTGGGATGATTATTACAAGTGGAAAATCAGAGATTTGGCCACTAGAAGCCCCTGAAAATCAGGGATTAAGAAAGCTGCGAAAATCCCCAAAGGAGGGAAAAAGACCTGGGCAAAATGGATAAATATCATATGTGAGGAGGCAGGACGCTACCAAGTATGCTGGGTAAAAGATTTTTGAGCTCTCTTACTATTATGAACACTGTGGATTGAGTGTGAGGCAAGAGGAGTCTGCTGAAACATAATTGTCTTGTTGTTATGAACACTGTTGAGTAAGTGTGAGGCAAGAGGATAATTGTTGGAATTGAAGGGCATTGTTGAGGAGGAGTTTCCAAGTTCTCCCTCATGGATTCATGGTCAGGCTAGTGGGTGAATCGGGCAAGTGATTTTGGCTACCCTGTTCTATGGTTGGGAGGAACGTGGTTGTTCCCTTTGTCATCCCACGGATTTGATTTAGATATGTTGATCTACCCCTCTCTATTATGAATGGCTATGTTTTATTCGATGTCATTTATCTATTAAATCCGAACTAGAATAGTTTCCATTCTCTTTTTGAATGATTTGATATCCGAGGCATCATATTTCATTCGATCGGAACTATAACGATGTCCATTTTCTGTTCGAATGTTTTTAACGATGTCATATTAAATACGAACTAGAATAACTTCCATTCTTTGTCTGAATGAATTTTTCTGATGCATTGTACTTGATTAAAAAAAAACTGTAATGATCCCCATTTTATGTTCGTCATGAGGAATAGATGTGAATGAAATCTATATTTATATAGATATTTGTAATACGTCTGCTGGAGTGTTCACATCTGACTATTGAAATATGTATAATTGCTGTGGAAGAAAAAAATATTTTCGTGGATATAATCCGTTTGTTGTCGCAAGGTTCAAAAATAGACATCCCAACCCTAGAATTGCCCCTCCTGTAAGAAAATGCTAGACGAAAACACCTATAAGTATGTTATATACATAAAAAAAAGGGGAGATTAACGTCAGCAGGGAAAATCCTTTCTATAGTCAAAGACCTAGAAAGCCAAATATAGATCCTACGGAACACCATTATTTAATCACCAAACTCTTATGGAAGTGAAATTTCATTTATTATGCACAGATCTAGTACTGTTGGTGTTTAATACATTGATTTAAGGAGACACTAAGTGATTATAATAGAAATTACTTTTCATAGAAAAATTGTTGTCCTATTGTACCCTTTTGTAGATTTTATGCGTCTAAACTCATAAGTTTAGATTTCAGAATTTTGTTAGGTAAACGCATATTGAATCCTTCTACACCTACTGTTTTCACAAAATGAAAGTAAGAACACCAATATTAGGCAAAAATCTTAGAGTTATGAAAATAATGTGAATTTCGGCATTCGGGACTTGCTAGTTACATTTATGCGAAGTTCCCTTGCTCTTCCAAACCCTGAAATCCCAAAGTGGTGGTCCCACATCCTTTCACCTTTTGAAATTCAGGAGTTGTTGTGTATTGTTATTTGGTATTTGAAACCCCGAAACCCTGAATCCTGAAATCCCGAAGTGTTGGTCCCACATCCTTTCACCTTTCGGAATTCGCGAGTTGTTGTGTATTGTTGTTTGGTATTTGAAACCTCGAAACCCCAAATCCTGAAATCCCGAAGTGTTGGTCCCACATCCTTTCACCTTTCAGAATTCGGGAGTTGTTGTGTATTGTTGTTTGGTATTTGAAAACCCGAAATCCTAAAATGTTAGTTCCCCGTTCCTTTTCGCAATTTCGGGAATTTTTTGTGTTTGATCGCATTTTGGAAGTTTGTTTATGTTGAGGTTCAAGCGCTGGAACTCATGAAGTCCCGAACCCCGAAACCCCGAAATGCAGGTCTCACCTTTCCTTTTTTCGCATTTTGGAAGTTCGCATATGTTGTAGTTTTGGCACTTGAACTCACGAAGTTCTGAACCCTGAAACCCCGAAGCGCTAGTCCAACCTTCCCTTTGTTTTGCATTTCGGAGGTTTGTATCTATTGATGTTTGGCTTCTGTACTCACGAAATCCCGAACTCTGAAATCCCGAAGTGATGGTCACTTTTCACAATTTTGGGAGTTGTTGTGTGTTTATTTTAGCTGTTGTATTCGTGAAATCTCGAACTCTGAAATCCTGAAATGCTGGTCACCTTTCACGATTTCAGGAATTGTTGTGCGTTGATGCTTGTTGTTGTACTCACGGAATTCTAAACTCCGAAATCCTGAAGTGATGGCCACGTTTCGCGATTTCGGGAGTTGTTGTGTGTTTATGTTAAGTTGTTGTATTCACAAAATCCCGAACTCTAAAATCCAGAAATGTTGGTGACCTTTCGCGATTTCAGGAATTGTTGTGCGTTGATGTTGGCTGTTGTACTTGCGAAATCCCGAACTCTGAAATCTCGACATGATGGTCACTTTTCGTGATTTCGGGAGTTGTTGTGTGTTGATTGGAGAATCTTCCTCTCAATCAGAGGTATGGAAGTAACAGGCATGTTTACAAGTCGCTCGTATAGTTAAATCTATGCTGGTGTTATAGGCATAATCAAATAAGAAAATATTGGTAATTTTTACAAGACTTTAAATAACATTGAAGGGAGGAGTATACACTTATTGTATCGTCGGGTAGGAAGTTTTAAGTGGCATAGTAAAGAAAATCAATGACAGTAAGGTCTCTAACAAATTTTCAGACTCAAGCTTTATAACAAAAGACTTAATTGCTTGAATCTCGAAACTATGCAAGGATAATTGTACAATTTTTTATTTTTTTTGTGTCAGTTTTTGAGGTACATTACAAGCTTCTCAAGTAAGAATGTATCATTCCTTAGTGTTTTTCTTATATAATTTATAATAGATTCTCAAGTAAGCATGTATCATTCCTAGAAATCTTATCATGTTGTTACAAGAGAAAGAAAAATGTACTTTAAATAAAGTTATAAAGACAAATTTAACCTCTTTTGGAAGTAGGGTTGGCTCTCTACCGAGGACATAGGGTTGGATGAAATATGGAAACATCTATGGAAGTTATGTATTCATGATCTTCATAAAAATCATATTCAAAATAGAGATAACACTAATGACTTAACTTGGACATACAATTCCACTACAGGACAATATGTAGTAAAATTTGATTATAAGTCCCTTTAGGAATTTCAAGATGGTGAATTTCTTTGATGGTATAAGAAACTATGTAAGATAAAAGTGTCGTCGAAAGGAATTTTACATTTCTTGTTAATCCTTAAAAACTAAATACAAAACTGAGATCAAAGTCATAAGCAATCTGTGGAGGGTCCTTAGTTCTATAGCCTTTGTGTTGTTGATGAAGAAACTAACCAACATCTTTTTTTCACATGCTCCTTCTCCAGAGATGTTTGGCACCTTATTGAGGATATATTGAAAGTTAAAATTATATGGGCTAAGAAATTGGTGGAGGATAGTTTAAAGAAGTATTTCACCTTGTCTAAATTCAAGATTTTTTTTATCAGTGCCCATTCTAGTGGCATGGGGAATTTGGTTGGACCACAATGATAGGATATTTGAGGGAATTTTTATTTCTCCTTTGTAGATTGCTTCTCAGGTGGTGGATCATTTCAACTCTTTCAAGTCCACTCCAAAATTAAAATATACTCGCCACATTGTAGAGCCGTCACTTGATAAATCAAAACCTTGGGGTTACCTCGATAAGGCGTGCCAAGGTGAATATACCATCTATGGTGTAGGTTTTCTATTTTTCCCAGATGAAAAGAATTATTTTAAAGGGAAGGTAAACTTGGGCATCGATACTAATAACTCAAGTGAGTTTAGTGCTTTACTATTGTTATTCAAATGTGTTGTTGAAAATAATGTAAATCATTTCTAGATTCCGGGGTATTTAGATTTGGTTATATAGTGGATTCAAGAGAGGATTCATATTGAAAACTTGGTTCTACTTCCTTTGACGAGACAGTTAAAATACATAGTAAGTTTGTTTCAAGAATTCACTTTTTTCTCATATATTTCATGAACTTAACATCATGGCTAATCAACTATCCAAGGAGGCTCTTAATCTATAGGATTCATACTATATATGTTAATAATTGTGAGGTGGTGTTCTGGTTCCTTGACAGGAGAAAAATAGTCATTGTGTAGTCCTTCCTTTTGATATAGCTCTTGTCTCACGTTTTGGTTTTTTAGCTATAATAATTGAATCTAGTTGAATTTTTTTTTCTAGTTTTGATGGTGGATTACTATTAGATCCATCCTACATAAATCATACACTATTTTATTTCCTTTCTCTATGCGATGGTAATGCCTTGAAAATGTTCTTTTGGTCCTATGAATAAAAATTATGGGTTTTTTTTCTTGGAAAAAAATATCATAAACAAACTAACAAGATAACCATTTGCATGAATTTCCATAAACAATACATATTATACAAAACCAAAAAACGCATTCTAAAAATTAGATAAGTTTACAATCATCAAATTCCTTTCCCTTTCCAACTAATGGATGCCAGCATGTTTCCAACCTTCCATACCTAAGGAAAACTTCTTTCCTTGAGACCCCTGTTCTATGTGACCCCTGTTCTATGTGAGATCATAACCAAGAGAAAATTTAGTAACTCACCTATATAAGATGTTTTTGTCTTGGCGTTCCTCCAAGTACTAAATTTTTTAGGCTTCCGACAAGTCTTATACGAAGGGATCATTATATAAATAATTCTCAACTTCCTTCACTAGATTCAAATAACCATGCATGTTAAGTTTAACAATATTCTAAAAACATTTAAATAGAATTTTCCAATAAATTAGGTTTTCCTCCCAAACCCATGGATACCCCTTTATATTTATATACACTATAATAAGGCCCACAACCTCGTCCTCATGAAAAAAATATTATTTTATTAAGTATCAATTATTAACCTTGTAGGTGGTAGCCACACTTTTTTTTTTTAATTTATCTTTTTAAATTATGTGAATAATCACCCTCTGAGGTGAAACTTAGATATTTTCTTCAATAATTATTTTCATAAAATAAGTGATTCTCAATTTTCTTTTAAATAACAATATTTAAAGTTGTCACTAAAAGTGGATAATTTTCCATAGGAATTAATACCATCATGCGGTCACTTATGATTAACTTGGTCTAGCTTAGAGTCTTTAACATTTAGTTCCTTGGGAGTAAGGTTATCACATCATTACTATTTGTTACCCTATCATAAATCTAAGGCATGTCACCTTCCATGTAGGAAGTACTGAGAATAGGCATGTTTCCATTACTCGTAGATAGAGTGTTTTACTAAGATATTCAACTTCCTTATCCATTGTATTCTACAAAGATAATGTCTCTCTCTATGAAGTAGGCATTCACCTCTACCAAATCTAAAACAACAAAGGCATTCACCTCTACCAAATATAAAACAACAAAGCCAGAGCCTCCTAATCATTCCCACACACATATGTTAGTGAGACAGAAGACTTTTCCTTGTGTCCAATACATGCATGGATGCACACACAAACTTTTCCTTGTGTCCAATACATGCATGGATGCACACACAAAAAGTGTATTAGTGGAATAAGAATCATAATGAAATAAAATTATTTATATCACAATTTACCCTCACTGGGTATTATTGTTACACTCTCAATCTAGAGTTTTCCCAAGAAATCATGAACACATGTTCATTATTTAGGTGAATAGTTGCATACATATCTAATATTAGTGAAATTATACCTCAACACACACACACACACATATATTTGTGTGTGTGTGTGTGTTTGTTGAGATATGATTTCACTAATATTAGATATGTATACAGCCAATCACCTAAATGATGAAGTAAGTGTTAATGATTGTTTGGGAGACTTCTAGGTTGGGAGCGTAACAGTAAGACTCACTGATCGTAACTTGTGATATGACCCACTGAGGGTAACTTGTGATAACTCACTGATCGTAACTTGTGATAAGGACCCAATCGAGGGTAACTGTGATATTAATCATTTGAGGCTCTCTCTATATATATATATATATATATATATATAGAGAGAGAGAGAGAGAGAGAGAGAGAGAGAGAGAATAATCACATAAGATCTCTATCAGATGTATCATGCTTTCACAAAATTCACATATTAGTTCAATGCAATTATGGAATTAGTATTTTTCACATAATCACTTAGGAGTTCTTAATCCAATGGCTCGTCAAGCCTTGCGACCTTTAGCCTATGTCATTATCAACATCTCACTCCAAAATTCTTATGGGTCTAGCCATAATTCACACTTTCTTAACATTATTAGTGGTCATTTATTATCATGTCATTACATATTCTTCATCATCGCATAAGAAACCATATGAAAAAAATTGTATGCATTATAAATAGTTTCACAAACAAGAACATAAACATCATCACATCTTAAGAAAACAACATATGTCATGTGTACATATGCAAATATACGCATAATAAGTAAAAATAATGTTCAAAACAATGCATAGAATTCATTTGTTTTTGAATCATAAATGAAGCAAACCATCGGGTTTTCTAAGGATAGACATGTTGATCATAAGCATCACAAGTCTAGGAAAAATGAGGCATTACAAGTTGCCCCTCTTCAAACAAATATTCAATTCAAAGTTGCTATATAAACAAAAGAATCTTATGCTAAACTTGATCTATTTTTAATAAAAGTTCCATGCTCAAATGCAACACATGTCATGTGTACATATGCAAATATGTGCATAATAAGTAAAAATAATGTTCAAAACAATACATAGAATTCATTTGTTTTTGAATCATAAATGAAGCAAACCATCTGGTTTTCCAAGGATAGACATGTTGATCATAAGCATCACAAGTCTAAGAAAAATGGGGCATTACAAGTTGCCCCTCTTCAAACAAATATTCAATTCAAATTTGTTATATAAACAGAAGAATCTTGTGCTAAATTTGATCTATTTTTAATGAAGGTCCCATGCTCAAATGCATCATGTTGAAGGCCATAAGGATTTGAATCTTTAGCCTAACTCTAAGTCAAAGTTATTGTTTCTTTTAAAATTCAAGTATCTCTTACAAAATCACAAGCATTGTCTCAAGTTATAACTAGTTGTGCAGTGCTTTAATAATTAGTCACACATTGATATGGGTTATTCTACCATATTTCATTAATGTCACTAACATATGTAATGTTTCATTTCACCTTATTATTTTTAGACCATAGAGTTATTCATGGATGGTGTTTGCTCGCAAACAACCTAGTTAATTAATACTTGATGAATGTTAAACTTATTATGAAAATTCTTAAAATGACAAAATGTAAAATTGATCAATTATGAATTATATCTTGTTGAATAAAAATTATGGATGATCATGATTGTACATATATTACTAATAATTTCCTAAATGTATATGAAGCTCAATGATTGGTTGATGTGGGTATCATCAATAAGAAACTGGGGCTCTAGACTGAGTCAGGAAGTAAAATGTGTGATGAATTTTTAGAATAAATGATATAAATTGTCTATTGACATTGTTGATAAAAACTTGTTCAATTGATGAAAACACATAGATCATGCTTGTTGATCTAACTCACAAAAGGAGTAGTGGGACTATATAGAACTAGACCAATAGAAAGGGAGGGGTGGAACAACATCAATGTTTCCACTCGCTAGTACTCACGTCGTGGCACGATGTCGTGAGGGTAGAATGGGTCTCAATCACTCACGAGGTATACTGAGGGGCACACAATAAGGCATTGGCCTTATTCCACAGTGTACAATAGTCTCTTTATAAGGGAAACTACAGGAGTAATAGGATCCCCACCAATTGTGTCATATTCCCAATACTCAAGGTCAAAATCGTTTGAAAGACACGACGAATGGAAAGAGTACATCAATACATTCTAAAGAGCACGGTGTTCATGGCACCCTTAACCTTTTTCTCAAATCAAACTTCTAATATAAGGTGGAACATGTAAGTTAACTAGGGAAAAGTAATAAAATAAATGATAGAGTCATGCTAGAAAATTTTAAAAAACAATTTTATGGGAAGGGGTTAGATGTTCACGAACAATTAAATTATTCAAAAAGTTCATGGATAATGAAAATTTAGAATTTAAGCAAAATATATTTAAATAAGAAAAACAAACAATTTGGAAGGGAACTAAAAATGTGTATAATAATATTAAAAGTGAATAAATAAATAACAATTATTAATGTTATGAGAAATATTTACATAAGAAGATTAATTGAGTAAAAGAATGATGTAAATAACTAAATTAGTGGTGGTTCTAGAGTTAATAAGAATTCATTAATTAGTTAAAGATAATAAATTATGTTTTGAAGATTAGTGGAGGATATCTAGAGGACACTTAGAAGAGGGGAATCAAATGTGGGAGAGGGAAATTGATTTTAATTAAAAATGAAAAGAAGTAATTGAAATAAAACCTTAAATGAGTTTGACATGTGGCTGGGTGAATATTACACCTAAGCTATTTCTTAAACTGACTAATTATGCATGAAGAACCGTGTCAAAACAAAATTTGAGCATTTCTATTACTAGTTGAATATTAAAATGTATTAAAAAGTGGGATCCTCTCACTTATGAGTGCACACTTTATAACTAGAAATGGTTGGATTTGTATAACCCAACTGCCACTCTAGGGTATAGGAAAGAAGAATACAGATTTCTTGCCACTCAAAATTGTGGTTGATGAATGTCGAAAAGCTTGGATAGAAAAATCGTGGTTGATGAATGTCGAAAAGCTCGGATAGAAAATGAAACGCACAGCTAGAAAATGAAACGCACAATTAGAAAATGAGCGCTTACAGCCAGCACAACCAGCTTGCTAAATCCAAAGTTTAATTATTTAAACGTGGAAATCATATAGTGCTACAGTAATTTCTTAATATGATTAGGTAAATGTTAGAAGGTAAACAGGTTAACGGATGCATTCAAAAATACAAGGAAGTTATGAAGAGGAAATCACATTCATTGATTTGGGAGGACGACTAAAAATATGCCACCATCTTCAATTGTTAACCATCAAATTAGAATTTTAGATTAAAAAGTGATTAATTGTGCTCATTATCAATCGGTGTACCCAATTAATTCCCTTGATTTACTTTTTTTTCCTAAATATTATCCTAAGTTTTTCGAAAATTCTATATTATTTGAATTTGTTTGAAAAGTGAAATTATTTATTTTATTTTTTCAAATAAAATCTTAATTGGCTCGTTCTCTATGATTTGATTTAATTAGCCTTGGTGTGTTAATTTATTTTCTATATTTATTTGATTTTAAAATAAATAGCAAACAAAAAAAAATATGATTGGTTGGAATTGCCCATCATTGCACTGTACTACTGACTACCATCATTGTGCCATAGTGCCACTATGCCTCAACCTTCGGCCACCACTGACATTGTTTGTTTCCTCAACCTTTCCATCTCCTTAGAGCTCAGTGGCTATTTGCATTAACATTGATCTGTTCTCCTTCACCGAATGTCACGATCGACCGCCATTCAAGTCTTCCACCCAATGCCATGGTATAACATAAATCCATAGGAATTTCTACATTGCCTAATACTTGGACATAGCTAGCGGTATTGGCAACGCTCATGGAAACCAGGCTTCAAATAATTGGTTGACCCCGGAGGCTCATTTGAGCCCGTAGCCAGGCATATCCACGGGTGCTTTACGCATTTTTTCCTTTCCCATTAAAGCTTTAGAAAACTATTGAGGTGATCCTACTGAAATATACATATTCTATCTTTCTGGGCTTGTACTCTTAATAAAATTAAGAAGAAATTTTTATTTTTAACTATTAGACCCATTTATACTGTATATATATTAATAATATTGTATATATATTAATAATATTGAGATACAAAAGTAGAAAGTAGAGTTGGTTAAGGTTTTTGTTTGGGCACACAGCCTTTAAGCTTCGCCTTTATAATTAGCGTGTAGAGTTGTTAGTCCTTAATTTGGGTAATTGTTGTTCCAAGATAATTCCAGAAGCTAAACTCTCAGATCGTTACTTCTTGACTTCCAGACTAGAAGACAAGTAGTTATTTCGAAGTAAATAATCCCGACAATAATTACATGGCGAATCAAATGTGTGGTTATTGTAGTAAGTCTGAGTTTACAGTGCCTCGTCATTGCATCGCTACGTTCTCGTCTTTTCTTTTGAAACGAACGTTAAATAAATTCGTTTTGGATTAATTGAATAATATATTGAACCTTAATTAAATTCCCTGGTTGGATTCATTAAGAGAATATTTCTTATAGTCACGGAAACAGAACATTGTTAAACCAGTAGGTTTAGTTAACTAAAGGTCATTTTGTTTGATTTAATATTAAGAGTGTATTATGTTGATACGAGGATAATAACACACATCAACAAATATACATACTAAATCATTAAAAAAAAACAAATGTCAAGTAATGGGCTTATTATGTATAAAATTATTCCCTTAAAGGTGAATGTTTCACCTGTACCTTCAAGTTCTTATCATCATCTTCAACCATTAATTAATATAAAGTCATTTATAATATTTTGTTTTAACCAAATAAAATTTTCCATTTTATATTATTTATAATATTTATTTTTTAACCCAACAAAAATCACATATTTATAATGTTTTATTTTAACCAAGATAGATTTTTCATTTTATATTATTTATAATGTTTTATTTTAACTCAACCAAATTTTCCATTGTATATCACTTTTGCTACTTCACATCAAACCAATAAAAAACACAAGAAAAAATAAAACAAAGCACAAATACAAAATCCATTGTTGAGAAAGCATAAGATATTCGATCTTACTCATCAATAAGGTATTCACGATTACTTTTATTTAAATCTCCAATAGTTTCTTGTAATTTGTGTTCTTAGTCAACGTTCCATGGTCAAAATAGAGAATATACATCAAACACAACACTCTTTCATGGAAAGTACAACTCAATAGTTTATGGATTAGAGGATCATGATCCACATGCTAAAATAAAAATGGAATTTCAAACTTGATTTCATGGATTTTATGGAGATAACCTCAACATGATCTCATCATCAAATCTTTCATGGAAAGTACAACTCAATAGTTTATGGATTAGAGGATCATGATCCACATGCTAAAATAAAAATGGAATTTCAAACTTGATTTCATGGATTTTATAGAGATAACCTCAACATGATCTCATCATCAAGTTGTAAAAAGTAAAAAAAAAAATGTTAATCTTTAATTTCATTCATTATTAATATTTCTTTTCAAAACACCATATTCTTAACCAAATTGAAAAATGCACGTGACAAAGTCAATCACTCATCGTGTTTGTGAAGGATATGTAGATATATTGTAAGAGCCAAATTAAATTAAACAACCAATTATTTTGTACTTAGTCGTAAAATTTAAGAATTTCTATAATTTATCTCATTTGTATGCAAATTCATCAATATAATAAAATTTAATAACAAATTAAATTACAAATACAATGCATAATTCTTGGTAAATACCTAAATACCTGAACCTGATGCTATCAACCTGTGTTTGCCCGCCGCTTGCTTCCTTCCCGCTTCTGCAAAACACTACCCAAAACCGTCCAGGTAGCTCCCTAGCCCCAGGATATCAATGGATATCCTGGCCCTCCGTGCCCAAAACCCCCAGCAACTCCGGTGCACTGTGTCAATGCCACTCACAAAATTTCAGCTCCCTCTCTGCAATACTCAGAGCTCCCAAAATCCATCCCCAACTCCCGTAGAATACCTCCCGTCAAACTCCTTCCCTTCCTTATCCCTCCTTCACCGACTCTCCTCCCCCTCATTAATTTCCTTATCTCCCCCTTATTAATTTCTTATCCCATTCTTTAATGTCTTATCCCCCTTCATTAATATCTTATCCATTTCTTTAATGCCTTATCCCCTCCCACGTAAAGCATTTTAATTAAACAATTTAAAATTATTAAGCCCCCTTAAAATTATTACCAATATCATTGAGTGTGATATGTAATAATTAATTAATTAATCAAAAGTTAAAAACAATTAATTAATAAATAAATAATTAATTAATATTATTAATACTAATCATTGTTTAATTAAAACCATATTAAGACAATTAATTATCTAATAAATTTTACTTAAAAATCCCTAAGCATGTATTCACCTAGGATTATTACATATACACTCAATTTTGAGTTATTACATGATAAGTTTTTGTGAAGAATATGTAGATATACAAATCCATAACACACCAACAAATATACACCAAACCATTGTGTTAAACGCAAAAGGTAAAATTAAAAGAGTGGGGTTTTATTTAACAAGTCTTACTAAGGAGTCTTTCTTATACCTATAATATAGCAAAAGCACTATACACAAAAGTTATTAATTTATTTAGACATTTAAATTATTCCTTAACCCACCATTGAACACAAGTGTGGTATGTACTAACATCACTTCATACCTAATAAAGCATTGAATACAACAAGTTTAAAATAGTTACCTATAGAATCTCCTTTTCTCCTTATCAAGAATTAACCAAGTCTTCTTCCACTATGCATATTCTTCCTCATGAATTTCTTGGGTAGAATCTATAGAAACACTAAGAAAAGCATGTCTCATCTCTTATTGCTAAAATTTTGGCCAACAATAAGTTAGTATGACACATAAATTCAATATGAGCCAAGTAGAGTCTATGATATTGTTGGTTACAACTAGATAAACCTTTCAACCAATAGCTAGGTTAGTATACCCTTTCAACCATATTTTTAATAAAAAATATATCATAATCATATTAACAAAATAACCATTTCCATTAATATCCATAAATAATACAAATTATTCCCTAGAATCCTCATTCCAATAACTACATGGCTATCTAAGCATATAATTCCTTTCCCTTTCCATCTCATTTGATTCCAATCAATTTCAACCCTACCATACATAAGAAAAAATCTTTCTTGGGACCCCTAATTGGCGTGGGATCATAACCAACATTAGAATTTCAACTTCAACAATATAATATCTTCCAATGGTGGGGTCCTCCACCAAGCAGGTCCGTCAAGCCCATGATCGACCTTGGACATGCAAATTAGTATAGAATTTGTTTGCTCAAGATAGTTTACAATGGTCCAAAGGGTTATTCAACAAAGGGATTGCAATCTAACACTAACATATCAATCCATGAAGATAAGGAATGCATTACCTAAGGTTTATTTCCAAGATTTTAAATGGTCAAGAGAAAATTATGAAGGATAACCAAAAAAATTCTTATTACTAATGTCCATTTAATAGTTTTAATATTCCCATATATAGAGATGTTGATTCCTAACACATCAACTACATGGCTTTAATACAATCACAACTATTCACTTACAAAAAATCCATTGAAACAATGATAGAGGAATATATTACAATGAAATAGACATCATCATAATAGAACATTAATAGAACATTAATAGAACATACAAATTATTAAATGAGACCACTAATACATTCATATTAACCATCAAAATAAACATCACTATTGGAATTTATATTATTTAAGTAGTAAAAATTTAATACCAAGCCCAAATGCTACAAAATGAAACATATACTATCTCATAGATAATAACCAAGATATCCCAATACATTCTAATCCCTATCATTGGTCGAAGCCTTTACATCATATACTTGTATTCTCAAATGCTAGATTCTTCTTATCCATTGTTTATATACCAATATAATAAAGAAAATTTGTTTCTTCACTGCCCCTTTGATCTTTAGTACTCTCCACTCTTAGTCCCAAACTCAAAACTAGTGATATATTCTAGGTTATCTAACTCCCACCTCTTGTGAAGCATCCCTTTCTTTATTATACTAATAAATTCATGATTCGTGTTGTGACATGTAGATATTTGATAGTTTTAGAATTAATACCACCATGTCCTTACCAAAAATGAAAGGGATAAATATTGGACATTGGGTTCAATGCTTCCCGTGATTTTCGCGACACTGGTTAACCACCTTTTGTGGATCCTAACTATGGAAATTGTGGTGGATATTAGTTCTTGCAGGTTTTGGTCTAATGGAAATCGTAGTCCAACAAATGGTATTAGAGTGACAAGTCTCGAGTTTGAAACTTGCTCAACATGCATTGGGGGGGAGATTGTTGGACATTGGGTTTAGTGCTTCCCATAAGTTTCTTGACATAGGTTAACCCCCTCTCGTGGATCCTAACTCTGGCGATTGTGGAGATGATTAACACTTGTGGGTATTGGTCTAACAAAAATCATAGTCCAACAATAACAAGCCCAAACCACACCTATTGAATCACCCTTGAGTCAAATCCTATCTATTTTTACGAGTTCCTCTTCAAATGTAGTGGTCACTGCTAGAATGATATTTCAATATAATGTTCAAAGTATTAAAAAGTGGCTACTCTTATGATCATTTGGATAAAAATAAATGTGCACCAACTATGAAATTTTGGGCCTCTCCCATGCTTAATGTTACATATTTGGAGGCATATACCTATGTCTATTCTATATTTTCAAAATTGTTCAATATTTGTAACTCTCTTCATTTTTAGTGTTGTCTATCTTGAGAGAGAAAAGTTATTGTTACACCTTACTTGCATCCTAGAAAATTTGATCCATCTCCTCATACAAGTAATGGATTTCCTCTTTCTTTTATCATCATTCCTCATGGTCGATTGTTCTTTAATCCTCTACTTCTTGACCAATAATCCATTATTTTAACTTGTTTTTGGTGCCTCCCTTTTCCATTTGATACCACTTTGATATTGTGCCAATTAAAAAGGTAGAGTGTACCTATGCACTTTTCTATCACAATTTTGAGTTTCAACTGAGTCTACTTGAGTTTCTAGACCATAGGCCCAATATTTTCCATGTGTTGGGGTACATGCTCAACTACATACTCAATGACACACTTTTTTTTTTTCATTTTTCCACTTTCTCAAAAGGACTGTTATTTATGACATCTCTTTTTATAGCCATGTCTAGAGCTATCCCAACCACCATACCTAACCTGACTTCCTTACCTAGCCTGATTATTCTTGATCATGTCTATTTTTGGAATTTTCTATTTTTATTAGGTGACCAAACCCTAACAATCTGTTTTTGGAATTTTTTATTTTTAGCAAGTCTGCCATGCAATATCCACTTGGCAGTGATTGGGAAATGATTGGACAAGTGACATGGCACATAATGTGCATTTTTTCTAGCTATTAATGGCCTCATAAATAAGTGCAAATTACCATTCTTATTCTTGGAGTTAACCTATTTCACTTATTTAGTGACATTCCATATTTATGAAATTATCTCTCAATTATGACCTTAGTTCCATGTTTGGACTCTAGTATCATTCTAGGAGAGTTTTTCTATTGTGGAATGCATGTTGAATTCATACAGAGTTACCACTTGAGTTCACAACTTATTTTTTACCTTTACTTATCATTATAAACTTTAGACTTTACTTAACTTTTGCAAGTGGGATTGGTTTCCTTTTCTACTTGAGCATGAAAATGGAAACCCTAACCCAGTGCACATTACTCCTCTCGTGGAGAATTATATATATTGTAATCATGATCAAGAATTAATAAAATGTGATTTGAGTGAGTTTCTTAGTCTCTTATGTGTGAATATTGATTCTATTTTTCTCTCTCCTCTTTTTCTTTTGCAATAAACTTGTGTAGTATTTGCTACTCGTAATTAGATATTGGAGTGTGATTTAATACTACATGGTATTAGAGTATTTATTATGAGGGATTATTCACTTTTATTTCAAGTTTATAGATCATATTGGAAATTCCATAGAGAAATATGGGTCAACCATCTTTTTCAATGATCTTGACACCCTTCAACTACTTTGAATTGAATCCCAAGATAGAGCTTCTACTTTGCAGCAAGGGTTTGTATACGGTCACCATGGGGATGTAGGTCGAACCTACTTCATCCATAAATAAATAAAAATACTTCAATAGAATGGATGAATCTTATGGGATATTTTTCTTGAGCATCTCTTTGGATGTATTCTTCCATTTCTATACTTGCAAGACTCCTCACAATGTTTGGACAAAGTTGAAGGATTTTCTAGGCAAGAAAGACAACCTAAGAGGCCATTGGCTGGAGAATGATATACATGAAATGAGTCCAAGTGATTTTGAGACCCTATAGGACTACTTCTTTATTTTTAAAACTTTTCTTTCGCATGTTAGGGCTTGTGGAATTAATAAGAAAGATGAACATTTAATATTTTCAATTGTAACCAAGCTAGCACTAGAGTATTATGTCTACACTTCTTATTTCCAAGCTATAAAGTTAGCTATGGGCTATACATGGAAGATTATATCCTTGAATGAGTTCATGGAGTCAGTTATCCACGAGAAAATAAAGCTCATCTGGATAGGGGAGATGAAGATTTCAAAGCCCCATGCGCTTATAACTCAAGGAAGTTCAAAGAAGAATAAGAAGAAGAGCATGGGTAAGGACCAAGAGAATAAGAAAGAAGGTAAACAAAAGTCCACAAATGAGAGTTTGAGTTCCAACGAATCAAAGGGTAATAAGGAGAAGACCAAGTGTTCATACTATAACAGGGGATTCCATATTGAGAGTTCTTTCATGAAAAATACCATATATATCATGGAATAATCACTTGAGCAACATCACCTTGAGCATTATATTTTGGATAATGCAAAGAAGAAGGCATCAAACAAGCCATGATTAGAAAGAGGTAATGCTAATGCATTACTTGATATTCAATCTTCTCCTAATCCTTGGGTGCTTGATTCAGGGGCTACCCATCACATGGCCTTATTGAATATACTTTTCTCATACTTGGAGAATTGTTCTAGACCACCAATATTCATAGGAGATGGTTCTCTTGTTGAAGTGTACAATAGGGGTAGATTTGATCTAGACCATGGATTCTTTCTCGATGTAATTCATGTTTCAAATAATTTAGTGAATATCCTCTCCATCTATAAAATCACTCATTTAGGTTCAAGTAAGAAGGTGGAGTTCACTCCAAACTCAATTATTATTTTCAACTTGTAAGATGGTTCAAAAATTGTTGGTGGCGAGGTTAATAAGCATTCCAGGTTGTAAACCTTCTCTCACTTTACTCATAAATATGATTACATATCTCTTCTAACACATGCTAATGAAGAGTATAGGTTGTGGCATGAGAGATTCTGGAATATGAATTTTAAACATAGATCAACTTATTAAAGGTTGAATATTATATGGATTACCCCACATTTAGTACACGGATGGAGTTAGCCACAACTGCATACTAGGAAAAAATCCCAAGGAGAAGTTCATCATAGGTAAAGCATGGAGGGAATCATCACTTCTAGAGTTGGTTCACATTGACCTTATAGGTCCTTTCCTACTCTCTTAATTCAATAAAGCTAAGTTTTTTATTACTTTCATTGATGATTTTTTGAGATATACATGGGTCTACTTTCTCAATTTAAAATTTGATGTATTTAAGTGTCTTAAAGATTTCAAGCATCTAGTTGAGAATAAAATAGGGGAAAGGATTAAGAATATTTGTACAGAAAATGGAGGAGAGTATGTGAATAAGGATGTTGATCATATTTTTTCAGAAGTGGGTATAGAGTTGCAACACACGGTTCCATATAGTTCACAATAGAATGGGGTAGCAAAGAGAAAGAAGAGGACATTGAAAGAGATGGACAATTGTGTGTTGCAGGCAATAGCACTACCTCCAAAGTTATGGGATGAAGCTATAAACTATGAATCCTACATTTAGAATAGAGTTCCTTATAAATCAATCAATGGATTAAATCCATATGAGGCTTGGAACAGGAAGAAACTGGAAGTCACTCACTTCAGAATTTTTTATTCTTGTTTATGGGCTAGGATCCCTTCGAATAGGAGAAAAATTGTGGAAGATCAAAGTAAGGATTGTATTTTTGTTGGATATCTAGAGGGATTAAAGGGATATATTTTATTATATACTACTTCAGATACATTATTCATTAACATGAGTTCTAAGTTTGAAGAGGGTCCTTCACAGGTACTTCCACAATAGTCCACCCCTCCATTACCACCACCACTAGTTGTGGAACTTCATGAGACTTCTTCTGATCATATTTTTTATCAGATATTTGAATATTATATCTATGAAATTTCTTATAAAAAACAAGAATTTCTAGGTCTTCATCATATACCTTGATGGGAAAAACAAACTCTTCATGTAGTAGGTGATCTAGTGGGTGATCCCGCTGATCCACGCAGAACCAAAACTTAGTTTGTGAATCCACTACAAGATATTAATACCACGAATCCTTTTCTACCTATTTATTGTTATATTATACTTATATTAGACCCTCAATATTATGCATAGTTTGAAGGAAACCCCCATTGGGAGGCAACTATGAAAGAGGAGTACAATGCCTTGATTGAGAAAAACATATGGGAGTTGGTTCCTCTATCTTCCAACATGAATATTGTTACATGTAAGTGGAATTTCAAGAAAAAGAGAATGATTAATGAATATATTACAAATTATAAGGATATATTAGTAGCTAAAGGTTTCTCACATGTACAAATCATTGACTGTGAGGAGACTTTTGCACGAGTTTCCAAGATTGATTCCATTCGGCTATCTCTAGCTATTGTAGAAGCTAGAAAGTTGGTGGTACACCATATGGATGTGAAGAATGAATTATTACATATATATATTAATGAGGAGATATGTATGGTGCATCCACACGGATATGTTCCAGATCCATCATTATTTTGCAGGTTGAGGAAGTAATTGTAGGGACTTAAGAAAACACCTTAGACATGGTATGTTAAAATGGACTTTTATATTCACTCTAGAGGTTTTCTTAGATTCATATCGAATCATAATGTGTCTATGATGAGGGACATATATTAAATTACACTATATTTCTATATGTATATGATTTACTCATCTCAGGGAGCTCAACCTCCTCCATTGTTGTAGTGAAGACTGCTTTGCATGACAGGTTTTCTATAACAGATATGGGACTGTTACTTTAATTTATTTATCTTGATATCATCCATAATGATTTAGGAATCAATATGTCTCATTACAAGTATAAAATAGATCTACTTGACACATTCCATATGATAGATTACAATCCAACTCCAACACTCTTTCAGATAGGGGTTAGACTAGATGATGTCGGTGCATCACCTTTGGTTGATTGTATTAGATATCAACAATTTGTGGGGAGTATTTTATACCTTACACACTCTCTACCAAACTTATATTATGTAGTTGGATTAGTTTCCATGTACACGTAGGAGGCACATGAGATTCAGTGGAAGGAAACAAAGATTATCCTCAGATATATTAAGGGGACTACTCGC
The DNA here is from genome assembly GCA_010110895.2 of Picea sitchensis. NCBI lineage: Eukaryota > Viridiplantae > Streptophyta > Pinopsida > Pinales > Pinaceae > Picea > Picea sitchensis. The sequence continues at coordinate 42,487 of SNQJ01S0025871.1, forward strand.
TTTGGTATACACCATGCATAAGGATATTCCTTAGATATCGTTGGTTACACAAAATTGTATTGAGAAAGAGGTAGCATTGATCATAAGTCCACTTTAGGATATGTCCTCTACCTTGGATCATGACCTATTTGTTGTTCAAGTAAGAAGCAATCAACATTTTCTTTATCATCAACAGAGGCAAAGTATCAGGGTGTAGTAAATGTTAATACTCGGGATATTTGGTTGTAACACTTGCTTATAGAGTTGGGAGTTCATTTCCATCATCTAACACTTATACATTGTGATAGTCAAAGTACTCTCAATATGTGTAGAGACCCAATTCATAGAAAACATACCAATCACATCTACGTTCATATACACTTTATTCGAGGATAGAGTCAGGATGGAGTCATTGATATGCAGTTTTGTCCATCATAAGAGCAGGTGGCAAACATCTACACCAAGTCTTTCACCGAACAAAATTTTGTGTCATTGAGGGAAATTATTGGAGTGAGGGATACATCAACTTAGCATTTGAACATGTTAGTATTCCTTTTTTGTTAGCATCATATTTTAAGGGGGGATTTTGTTCCCACTGGGTTTTCCCTCTTTACTTGAATTTTGTCGAGTTGTTATGCATCTATAAATGTACATGAATACTAAAATGGCTTGATGTTTCCAAGACTCATCATTGTTCATACCCCAGTTGTGTTTCAGGGAGGGTATTGGAGTACATTCTTAACTACATACTTAGTGACATACTCATTTTTTTCCATTTTTCCACTTTCTTAAGAGGATTTCTATTTATAGAATATTTATTTATGGCCCTGCCTAGACCTATCTTGAGCATCATACCTATATTAAATACCTTGCCTAGCCTAATTTTTCTTGATCATGTCCATTTTTTTTCATTTTCTATTTGTAGTAGGTGACCAAACCCTAGAAGCCTATTTTTGGTATTTTCTATTTTTAGCAGGTCTACCATGCAATATCCACTTGGTCACTGGGAAGTGATTGGAAAAGAAAAATGGAACAGAATTCACACTTGATCTATCTATTAATGGAATCTTAAGTAAGTGTGCATTACCCATATTATTCTTGGAGTTAACCTATTTAACTTGTTTAGTGACTTTCCATATTTATAAAACTCTCTCTCGGTTAGGAAGTTAGTTCCATATTTGGGCTCTAGTATTATTATAGGATATTTTTTCTATTATGGAATGCATTTTGACTTCATGTGGATTTATCACTTTAGTTCACACCTTATTTTGTTATATTTCCTTATTATTAGCAACTTTTGACTTTATTTAATTGTTGCAAGTGGGAGTGGTTGTTTTTTTTAATTGATCATGCACATGGAAACCCTAACCTAGTGTGAATTACTCCTATTGTGGATAGTTCTATATATTGTACTCATTATCAATGATTATTGCAATGTGATTCGAGTTGGTTTATTAGTCTCTTATGTGTGAAGATTGATTCTATTTTTCTCTCTCCACTCTTTCTCTTGTAATTAAGTAGTATACTATTTCCTACTCACAATTGAATCTTAGAGTGTGGTTTAATCCTACACCATGAGAATTCTTGTCTATGTGTCTTTTATAAATCAAATTATGTTGAGATTTAGTCATAAAGTTGTAAACCATTTTTATATTTGAAAGTGTGATAGATGAAATCTTTTTAGTAGTTGTAATTGGGACTCATTATTTTACATGAGTTTGAGATGAAGGTCCACTTCTTGGATTGTAGGCCACATGTAGATTTTGTTTTTCTCTTATATCCCTAATTTGTGTATATATTACTTGCTTCTCCCCAAATAGGCATCTTTTTTCTTCCGATACTTCCAAAAATTTACCCTCTGTGAGGTGAAGTTCTCTTTGCACTTTATCTTCTTTCCTTTTGGCTATAAAGAGTCGATTATCTATTTTCATTTTTAAGGACTATTGTTTCCTCACTAATTCCTCAAAGGAAATTACAATCATGTCCTTCAATATGATGAAATAAAGTGGATACTAGGTAGGGGATTCTACTTGGATGTGGGTCTCTCTCACTTCCTCATCCTTTCCTTTACTTGACAATCACATCATTGTTTTTCATATCTTGTCCTAGGTATCAATTGCAATATACTACATAATATCATGATTTTATTGGATTTTAATAAGCATGGTGGATACATATGTAGCATTACCTCTCAAATTTTTAGTGGTAACCATGACTACATTATAATAATGTTGTGAGGAATAGGTCCCTCTATCCATCTATTGTAATTACTCTTGTTGCATGCCTAGGATTTTTCTGTCCATCACGTCTTGATATGTGATCATACTCTTGTCATTTTTCTTTTTCTTCTACTTGGAATCTTTCCTTGGTGAGTTCTTTGTAGGGGTTGTCATGTGGGTATTCACCTCTATCATCACCCATAGTACTAGTCTACTCTGTAGGGTGTGTTAAATGTGGTTTTGTTGTATCATGTCCCAGTAGGTCTTGTGTACATGGGTAACTTGTTCCCATTTGTATGGGTTGTTCTCATGCTCCTATAATATGTTACTTCTTACATAGACATGATGTGGTGGTCTTCTCCATCTTTACTATAATTTTTATGGGCTTCCCATCCTTTTCATATTAAATGATTTCAATTTGTTTCTATGTTTTTGGTACATCTCCCAACATAAAAAATGCCACTTGGGTAGTTACAAGAACTACACTAGTTAGAATTGGTAGCAGAATGTCCTATGCCAACTTTGGTGGATGTTTGCTAGTCTTATTTGTAATTGGGGACCATTTTATCATATCCATCCTCTATGTGATTCCCTTCACCACTTAATTATATATGTAAATTTATTTTCCCTTGCGCACATGTTATAGGATATTTGACATCTTGAATGAAGCGAGGTTGTAGGGCCTAATCCCCGTCCCTTATCTTTCTCCTTCAACATCATATCCAAGTATGATTTCTGCACCAAATATTTCCTCTTGTGGGAATGATTAATTGCAAGCTCCATTCTTGGTAGGAGTGAAGGAAATATTGAAATACTATAGAAGTATTCAATTTCATTAGGGTCTATCTTTTTTCTAGGAAATAGGGAGAAGCTACTAGCTTCTTCTGTTAACTTTGTAATTCTTGGCCATATTTCTATCTCTATGTTGACTACATATTTATTAAGGATGTACAAAAGAGGGTTTACATAAATTATTTACCCTTTCTCCATAATAGGGTGAACATAGTTGGTATCCTCTTCACTGCAAAATTAATCCATTATCGATAGTGATTGATGATATTCTTTAGAGAGTGTATTTGAATTTTTTTTTCCATAGTATTCCAGTGTACCAATGTTATATCTTTATTTGTCACCCTTGGCCTCATAAAATATCTTTCAATGTACCCAACAAACCAGGCTGGGTCCCGCCACTTAAAAAATTTCTTTCTCTGATATGAATTTGAAACATACCTAGCCACCCAGGCTAGGCATATCACACCAAAAACACTTCTCTATTGTAGCCATCAGCTCTGATACCAATTTGTAACATTTCCATTACCAAAATCAACTCAACCAAGTTTCTTTGATACTAATTAAAACATACATATACTCTACCATGCATTATTATATACCTTTTCATAACATAATTATACACAATCATAACAACATAAAATCATGAAAACATTTGCATAATAAATTAATGCAAAACATGATTTAACACACAAATTGGCACTTATCTTTGAACAAATGACACCAACTGCATCTAGACATTCCACGTTCCTCCCATCCTTAGAAGACATTATTCATAAATATCAACAATGGGTCACCCATGATATGGGGCTAAGCTCCTCTTGGGTAAGAGTTCCCAACTAGGCCAAAGTATCTCACTCAATGGGAACTCAGTCATAGGAGACTCAATTACAGGAAAACCAGTCACAGATTCCAATTCACACTAATAGCCTATAGTCTCTAATTCCCCACATGCTTCTCCCACCACAAGAAGTGTTCCACTTCTCTTCTCAACAGTCCTTCAGCTACCCCACTTCCCTTCCAAGGCTTCAACAATAGGTTGGATAGGAAGTCTTAGAGCCTTTTGCTGTAGTTTTTCACCTAGGGAATTAATTCCCAACAATTCACTCACTTGGAGAGAATGCAATGTCTCACAGGCCTCACAACCCACCTCTTCAGTCTAGCACTCCATGGTAAGCAATGTACAAGTATCTACAAAAATAATAAAAAAATATTGGTCATAGTAACAATTGGGTTCAATAACAGAATAATCCAGTTCTATGACAAAATAGTTGGGTCATGCTCACATCCTCCCCCCGCCTAAATGATGATCAAATGATCAGAAAAGTTTACTAAGTCCAAAATATTTGGATGCATGTTCCCAAATTCACACTTGACACTTTGAGAATTGCCTTCAGCCACTTGTCCCCTCCTTATGACTTGAGATAAAATAATATATCCTTGATTTATACTTTTAAGAAACATTAATATAATATTCCTTTTTGGGTTTAAGCCCCTTTAAGCTAGCCCCCTCAACCTCAACTAGTGGAGTTTAAGCCTCACATTCTCGTTTATGTGGTTGGCCCATCGCAATTATGTGTTTTAATTATATGAGCATATGATTACATTTACATTCTCAGTACCATAGTACTGATATTTTACATCCAAGCTCACCAGCCTCAAAACATAAATCTCGTGGACTAAATCAATGCACGCATAACTTCTACGATGTTCATGCTCTCCTTTCAGTATGCCACCCTTTCTCCCTTACACATGTGTGCATTATAACATAATGTATATACAAAAGTATCTATGGCCTTCAAAACCTATGCACTAAGTTTGTGTGCGTTGAATCCTAGAACATGCACCAATATGGAAAGTGTTTCCTTTAGTGTGTCATCCTTTCACATTTACACTTGTGCGTGTTGCATACATTAAGTTGTTTCACTTTCAAAGCATGATTCTTATGTAGTTATATAGGTGCAAACCAAGTACATTACACCGCGTGTTCTATCATTTTAAAATTATGCACACTCCTTTGGAATGAGATTCTCACACACTAACTATTGTGCATCATGGATGATTTTAAGGGCTAAATTTCTCTCATGGGCTAATTTTCCATGGTTTTTACAAAAATGAGATTCGCTATTTTAAAAATTATTCACCCAAATTCTATAGGATAAAATTATTTTACATTAAAAATTGCCAAAATTTTATAAAAAATGTATAAAATCCTTATAAATTTGAATATTTTTACAAAAATATAGCCAAACATTTATAGTTGGAATATGAAGGATTAGTAAGATTCGCCAAGGTTTCTACATTTTAAAACAAATTTCCATCCTTAAAATCATCCCTGTTGTGCACAGAACGAAACTAAAGTTATTATACTATCATATCACTAGCTTATATGTAAATGAAAGTGAAATTCATATGTACAATTGGGGTTCATCCTAGGGGTATTACAAACCCCTCCCCCTTATTTATGTACTATCCTCAGTGCAATATATACACATGTACAATAAAATATTCAAAAGTTTCAAAAAGATGCAGGTACTCTTCCCATATAACATGCTCATGCTCTCAAGTTCCATCCTCATAGTTGTACCAGGTCCATTGGACCATTACTATCTCTATGGCCCGATTCCAGAGTTGGTTGATATTTTGATCCAATATGCAGACCAGATGCACTTGAAAACCACCTTCTTTCTCCACGTGAGTCACATTCCAATCAATGACATGATTAGTATCAAGTACATACTTTTTAAGCAGTGGTACATGGAATACATTATGAATATGCATTGATGCAGGAAAGGAAATCATATATGTTATAGGCCCAATCATATCTAGGATTTCAAATGGACCAAAAAAATGATCTTCCAACTTTGATAAATTTCCTAATCTCAGGGAACTTATGTTGGCATTTGCTTTCATAAACACATGATCAACCACTTTAAATTCCTTGTGATTTCTTCCCCTATCAACCTAACTTTTTTGTTGTCCTATGCAACATTTAAATTATTCTTTATTTTTATCATTTGTTACTCAATTTCCCTAAGTAGTCCTGGCCCAACTACTGCACAGTCTATTGGGTTATCCCAGTTGACTGGTGTGTTTCATTTTCTACCATAGAGTGCCTCAAATGGGCTCATCTTCAAGGATTCTTAGTACCCATTTTTGTAAGAAAACTCTACCAAGTGTAGATAATCCTCCTATTTGGATGGTTTATCCATGAAATACATCCTTATCATATCTTATATTACTTTATTCACCCTTTATGTTTGCCCATATGACTATGGATGATAAGTTGTGCTAAAATGCATATTTGTTCCAAATCCCTTGAAGAATACTTTCCAAAAATTTTAGGTAAATTTTGAATCTCTGTCAGACACAATTATCTTAGGAATTCCATGTAATCAAGTTATTTATTTCAAATAAATATCAGCTACATTAGCTTCCTTGTGAGTAAGATTTACTTGAATATAATTGGTAGCTTTCGTAAGCTTGTCCACCACTACCATGATAGAACCACGCTTCATTCTAGTTCTTGGTAATTTAGTAATTAAATCCATTTTTACCACTTCCACTCATGAATGGGAAATTGTTACGGAAAACCGACTGGGTGTCTATGCTCAACCTTGACCTTTTAGCATACCAAACACTTGGCAATGAACTCAACAATTTATTTTTGCATGCTTGACCAATAATATTGGCTCTTGATAGCTGCAATAGTTTTCTGGTAACCTGGGTGTCCAACATAAGGTACATTATGCATTTCTCCCAATATAAGATTGTTTAATTCCCGAGAATTCGACACACAAATTTTTCCTCTGTATCTGAGAAATTCATCACTTTCCAACTTATAGTGTTCAACTTGATGTTGTAATTTACCTTGTTGAAGTTTTCCCTTTACCTCCATGTACTTCTGATATGATTTTTCACCTTCTAGAATTATGTCTTTCAAATCTAATTGGTACATGCTAATAGTTGTAGCATGCATCTCATGCACTCTCCTACTGAGTACATCAACCACCTTGTTCTCTTTTCCTTTGATATGCCTAATATCAAAATCATATTCACTGAGGAAACCTAACCACATACTTTCTCTGGCATTTAGAGTTGGTTTTCCAAACAAGTATTTCCAACCAAAATGGTCTGTCCTCAACTCAAATCTCTTTCCCGTGATCTAGTTCATCCACATCTTCAAGGTATGCTCTATAGATTCCAACTCCAAATCATGAGTTTCATAGTGTATTTCATGGTCCTTCAACTTCCTTGATTCATAAGACACCACATACCCATTCTAACTAAGGACTCCACCAAGTCCTTCTTAACATGCATCAGTGCATACAATGAAATATTCATTTGGATCAACAATCCTCAATATTGTAGCACTTGTTAATAAATTCTTCAAGTATTGGAAACTTCTTTCACAATCATAAGTACACTCAAACTTCACACCTTTCTTCTGCAAATAAGTAATTGGGTGTGAAATCTTTGAGAATCCTTCAATAAATCTCCTACAGTAACCTGGAATTCTTATGAATGATCTCACTTCTGAGACATTCCTTGTCTTTGGCCATCCCTCAATGGCCTTTATATTTTTAGGATCCACTGCTATCCCTCCCTTGAAATAATACGACCCAAGGAATGAATTTTCTTCTGATAAAATGAGCACTTGCTCAATTTGGAATAAAATTGATGCTCCCTCAATACTTGTAACACCATCCTCAAGTGTTTTTCATTCTCTTCCTCTGACTTAAAATATATAAGAATGTCATCCAAAAATACAATGACAAACTTATCCAAGTAATTCTTGAATATACCATTCATGAGACACATGAAGACAACTGGTGCATTTATTAACCTAAAGGGCACCACTGTTAATTTATAATGGCCATACATTGTTATGAAAGTAGTTTTGATGATATATTCTTCTTTAATTCTTACTTGATGATAGCCTGGCCTGAGATCAATCTTTGAGAATATTTTTTCATCTTTCATCTGATCAAAGAGGTCATATGTCCTTGACAAAGGATACTTATTATTCATGCTTACTTTGTTCAACTTCCTGATGTCAATGCAAATTCTCAAGGTTCCATCCTTTTTATTCATAAATAATATTGGGGCACCCCAAGGTGACACACTTGGGCATATATACCCCTTCTTCAAAATCTCTTCAAGTTGCATTTAAAATTCCTTCAGTTCAGGTGTAATCATTCTGTAAGGAGTCTTAGACATTGGAGCTTCTCTAGGCATCAAATTCACAGAGAAGTCAATATCTATTTTGGGTGGAAATCCTGGTATTTCCTTGAATACATATATAAACTCTTTTAGGGTTGTAAAATATTCAATATCTGGCACCTTATCCTTATGTTTCTCTTGCATCCGCGTGAAAAATATTTGGCACCCTTTTTTATAACTTTTCTTCAACTACAAAGATGAAATTTCTCTGACAATCAGTGCTCTAGTAATCCTTGTACCGTTCTTAATTTTTCTTCGTCATCCAAGCAAGTAAATGATTTATTATAAAATTCTAGGAAAGCATGATTTTGGTCCAACTAATCCATACAAATTAGGAATTCATATGAACCTAAAGGTATCATGTTCAACTCCACGATGGTGTTAAATCCATTCATGTTCATTGGAAATTCCTTAACCATCTCACTAATTTTTCTTTTAGCTCCCACAACTAGCTGCACCATCCAAGGTTTTCCAAGCTTTCTTCTTAGCAAATGAAATCTTTCTACCATATTAGGATGTAGATAACTATGACTAGCTCCTGAATCAATTAAAATGACAATGGTATGATTATTAATCTTACCTTCCACTTCGATCATATGTGAATGAAATTCATCTTGCTTGTTGTCCAAGGATGCATAGATATTAGGTATACTTTTCCCCATGTCCTCCATTGTTTCACCTAGTTTCACATTGTGAACAATCCTCACTCTTTCACTTCTGTGAGGACAATCCATGTGCATACGATCTCACTTACAATCCCAACATTGAATAATTTGTTTCCTTGGCCTTTTCCCTAATGTCTCTCTCATTATGTATTGTTTAGTAGTTGGTTGTTCCTGATAGTTATTTCTGAAGAATGGTGGCTTAACCCCCTTCTTCCTTTGTTCCATCTTGCCCTTGTTTTTGTCTTCCCAATCATTTTGGTAAGTTTGTTTCCCTTTATGATGATCATAAAGACACATATCTCTTCTTATGGTTTCCTCCAAGGTTTTGGGATCTGTTGATACTGAGAGGGGGGTGAATCAGTATCAAGTACAATTTAAAACCTTTTTCAACTTATACTTAAACCATTCAACTGTATCCAATGAGAAATGAATAATAGTATAAGAGTTACACTAAT
>SNQJ01S0025871.1:51826-91435 GCA_010110895.2 Picea sitchensis
AGTATAAGAGTTAAATCAATACACCATGCACAATATATGAGAAATAATCAATAGTTATTGTTCAAGGGAAGTAATGACTTCCAAAGGTAGCTACAGCTTCCAAATGTAAAGGGAGGGATAAAAATCCAAGAGGAAGATACAATTCTCCAATATCAAGAGAGATTTGAACTCTCTGTCCTTGCCCCTTGCTTCCACCCAAGAATATATGAGAGATAATAAAAATTTACATTAAATCATCACCATCAAGCAATCATCACATAGAACCTGATAATGTTTCCTGAGACTTCTTCAATTCTTGGAGTACTCTGATCCTGTAGATAATATTACTCAATGTATTCTCTGAAACTCCTCCAATTTTCACTCGTTGAATCCTCCCCAAAAAGAGGTTATAGAAAGAATAGTAGACTTTATCCAATTCTGGTCTATTCAGAAGACCCAACTTGTATAGCATTCCCCACGCTCAATATTTAACATTCAATTCTGAAACTCACACACAAGAAACTAAAGTCTGTACTCTTTCCAATGGAAGTGGTCCCACTTCATTTTGATTCTGTATGAATAAATTATGACTATTTTACCCGGAACACATGTTTATTGACTAGCTTCAGGACTGGTCACAAACCCTATCTTCCATAGAGTGTATCTCCATAATTATAGCGAATCAAGAGCTGAAAATTTTACCAGAGGTACCTTGATATGTCTTCTTAATACCATAGATATTTCACCATCTGAATCGTTCTAGAAAAAAATTTATAGCAAAAATGGTAAGATGACCTGAAAATAACATACCTTAGAACACATTACCAAAAGACTTCATCCTCCCTTGAAATCCGGCCTTCTTTTACTTCTTATTCCATTTGAAATTCAACTTGTATCAAATGAATGTATAATGATGTTTATTTATACCATTTATGTCACTTCCTTTTAACATTAGGGTCGACCTGACACTTTCTTATTTTGTAATGCTTTTCTTTAATTATCTTCAGGGCCTACATGTACAATTCACTTTGTCATCTTCAAAAATTTATTTCTCCTCAACCATGAGGATCCACGTGACGTGACACATACCACCAGAAACAACATGATGTATACTATCCATCCATGTGTGTTGTATCTACATGTGCATTTTCCTTCATGTCCAAATACCTTAATCAATCTTGCGGTCCAAAACCCATGACTAGGGTTGACATCAATGACAACTACCAATCTTCCAACAAGATCATCATATTGTATCATGTCACTGATAAAAGATGGAAGCCCAATCAAATATATTTGAATCTTAACTTGCTCATGCTTGATGAAGGAAACATATTTCAACAGTTCTAAAAATCTTCTTTCATACTCATCTATGGTCATACTCCCAATAATGAGTTCTTCTCATCAATGTGTTGTACTTGTACATATTGATCCCACCACATTGATGTTTTTCTCTTGAGTTGGTAAATAAAAACTCTACCTTATACATGTGAAGAGTAATTATGCAACTGAAAATACTTTCTCATATTTAGCAGCCAAGTCTCTGCATCCTCATCCTTCTTGTGTTAACCATCAAAGGTAGGAGGATTGATTTTGTTCATTTCTCCATGAATTTCATCCACTCCAGACTTCTTGTTTTTCTTCCTGACAGGGGATGGAATTGAACTGTTGTGCACTCTCCTAGTTTAATTCCTTGGAGAGTGATGGTGATTCTTGCCAACACTTCTATTGTGCATTGTTCTTCTCCTCTTAACATGAGACTTATGGCTCCCTGATCTTCTTGACTCGGTTTCCTTATCCATCTTCTTCTCAATTATCTCCAAGCTCTACATTAGCTAGATGTTGAAGTATTATTTATGATCCTTGTCTTTCATAAGCCTCTCATTATCAACTTTATAACTCAGGACATCCTTTTGCATAATTTTTATGGTCTCAACCAATTTCATTCTTTATTCCTTACCTTATCCACATCGATTGGAATTTGTACCTTCATTACCGATATGGACATACATTCCTCTGATTTCTTCTTCATGGATCTAAATTACCTATACATATTCCATGATTATAAACTTTTGATGATCTTGTTCTGATCATAATGTTGTTAACTCTACAAAGTGTGTAGACAACAAAATTTGTTAGGCTAAAAATTTAACAAAATCATGAAATTATGTACAATTTTTGTTTCCATACAAAATCAGAATTCCTTCTTCTGATTTCTTGGAAATATTTATCTTCCCAATTGACTTCGCACACACTACTCCATTGTGAACAACTTTTGTGTCGTGCACCGATACTCTGAGTGCACTACAAGTACTACATCATGCCATGTCATGGTTTAGTGTTTTCACATTGTGCATTAATAATTATACCTTCGAGCAATGTGATTATGCATGCACAACATACCCATGTTGCATGTGCACCAACAATTCAAACTATGTTCTACCAATATTCCAAGTGCACATCTTGTGCATCACACTATTACTCGTGTGACACAAGCTTTCACCTTCAGTTGACAAACATAGTGCTTTTTTACAGGCACTTATATCCTTCACACACAAAATCTTAGTGTAAATACTCTATGTACCATTATTTTTTGTGCAACATCAAATAGTTAATGCACATATCGACGCAACATTATTTTTCCATATCACCGGTTCCACACAGTTTTAATGCACACTATTGTGCACCTTGATATTTCTGCGTGTCATCACTACTTAGTGCGCAAACTATTCTCGACACTTAAATGATTTTTCATAGATTTTGATGAAAAATTGGGGATTTTTCTCAATAGTCACCCAATTTCCACCATGGACTTTTTGCAACTATGAAATTTGTTCAATTTCACTTCAGTACACCCAAATTGAACCTCTACAGCACAAAATTCTTATGTGTGCCACTGCTTGACATTTCTGGTGTGATTTTTTCCAAATTTCTTCATGAATTGTGAATCTTATTCAAACAATTCCGCTCAATCTGTCATGGTTTCTCTGTAACTTCAAATTTGATCAGTTCATGACTAAATTTACTTAAGCATCGATTAACATTAAGTATATCTCACCATTTAACCAACTTTCCCCAAATTCTTCATGAATTTAATAACAGAAATTAGGGCTTTTACCCAATTCCCTTAAATTTCTTCCAGTTTCCATCATGGATGTATTGTAACTGAAAATTTGGCCACTCTCGAATTCAATTCTCTACGAAAATCCACTTCATCATGATGTTAACTTAGCCCATCCAGGGTCAGATTTGAAAACTAGGATCTGATACTAATTTGTAACGTACCTAACCACCCAAGTTGGGTTGCACCACTTAAAAACTTTCTTTCTATGATACCAATTTGAAACATACCCAGCTACCTGGGTTGGGCATATTACACCAAAAACACTTCTCTAATCTTGTCATCATGTTTGATACCAATTTTTAACATTTCTATTACAAACAACAACTCAACCAAGTTGCTCTGATACTAATTAAAACATATAAATACTCTGCCATGCATGATTATATAAATTTTGATAACATAATTATACACAATCATAACAACATAAACTCATGAGAACAATTACATAATAAATTACTTCAAAACATGATTTAACACACAAATTGACACTCATGTTTGAATATATTAAGCCAACTGCATGCAGACCTTCCACATTCCTCCCAACCTTAGACTGCATTGTTCATAAATCTCAACAATGGGTCACCCCTGAGCTCGGATAAACTCCACTTGGGTAAGGGTTCTCAACTAGGATAAAGTATCTCACTCAACATGAACTCAATCATAGGTAACTCAATAACAGGTGAATCAATTATAGGAAATTCCATCACAGATTCCAGTTCACACTAACAAGCTACAATATCTCATTACCCACGTGCCTTTCACACCCCAGGAAGTGTGCCCCTTATCTACTCAACAACAGTTCTTCAGTTGCCCGACTTCGCTTCCCGAGATTCAACAACATATTGTACATGAAGTCTCAGAGCCCTGTCGTTGCATTTTGGCACCTCAGGAATTAATTCCCAACAATTCTCTCCCCTGGAGAGAATGCAATGTCTCATGGGTCTGCCAACCCACCTCTTCAGTATAGCTCTCCATGCTAAGAAACGTACAAGTATATATGACCGTAATAGAAGAATAATGGTCATAATAAGAGTCGACTTCAATGACAGAAAAAACCGGTTCTATGACAAAATAGATGGGTCATGCCCATCACCTCCCCCTGCCAGAATGATGATCAAATGATCAAAAAAGTATACTAATTCCAAACTCTTTGGATGCATGTTCCCAACTTAGCACTTGTCATGTTGAGAATTGCATTCAACCACTTGTCCCTTCCTAATGACTTAAGATAAAATAATATATCCTTAATATATACTTTTAAGAAATATTAATATAATATTTCGTTTTGGGTTTAGGCCCCTTTAGCGTAGCCCCATTAACCTTAGCTACTGGAGTTTAATCCCCCCATTCTTTTTAACGTGGTTGTTCTGCCACAGTGATGTGCTTTAATTATATTAACATCTGATTACATTTACATTGTCAGTATCACAGTATCCAGGCTCACCAACCTCAAAACATAAACCTCAAGCACTAAACCAGTGTGCCCAAAACTTCTAGGATGCACATCCTATCCTTTCAATGTGCCACCATTGGGCCCTTACACATGTGTGTATCACAACATAATTTATATACAAAAGGCTATTTGGCCTTCAAAACTTGTGCATTAAGTCAATGTGCATTGAATCCTAGAATGCACACCAATCTGAAAAGCTCTTCCTTTAGTGCACCATCCTTTCACATTTACACTTGTGTGTGTTTCATATGTTAATATTTTTCACTTTCAGTGTGCCATTCCTATGTACTTACACAGGTGTTGATCCAGGTGAATATTGGTGGCCACCTACCTATTCCAACTGGCTCCTCATGTCTATTTTTTGTTCAACACATTCTTCTGTACTTTTTTGTAATTGTGAGTTATACACTTTTGGGGATGTATGAATCCCCACACATCCTCCAGTTTGATACAAGTGGCCTATCGCCTAATCCAACTAGCTTATTTTGTATGTTTTCATGTCAATGCATCTTGTTGTCCTTCTAGGGTTGTTTTGGGGCCCTAAACGTTGTTTTTTGGCTCCCCACAATCAAACTGTAGACAGAGTTAGAGTTTGATGATATAATGTGTAGTTCTCTGAAAGAATTTTCCAACAGGCTATCTTGTGCCTAAAACAGAGGTCGTATGCAAAATTTACGACCCTTGGAAGTTGAGGTACCAAATTACACCAATTTACCCATAGGGCCCACATGACTTTTGGTGTTTCACCTTCTAAGGTTAGGTTTTTGGATGTCTAGGGTTTTGGTATTCGGGAGTAATATCAAAAAGGCCTTTGGAGCCTCATTGTAATCCATTTTTCTCAGACAGATGTGCATAGAAGCCACATCTCTTCTCAAAGATAGTTACCACAATTCAAGCAAGTGTTTCAGTTCTGCAGTTTTACAGTTTCAACCTATTTCATTATTTAATAGAAGATATTGTTCACTGGATATTTTTGTTATTCCTCATATCTCTGTGTTTATTGTATTCATTCTGTTAATCAGTTCATTCTGCTCCTAAATCCGAATCAGTGGTATCATAGTGGTCTTCTCTTCATTTATATTTCTTCATGCATGTCCCCGACAAGATATAGCTACCAGAAATTGGGACTCGAACCAATCGAGCCATTACAAGATCGACCACACCGAACCCGACAAAAACCCATGGGGGAAGAAAACAAAGATGATGGAGCAGGAGATCCTATTAAAATGTTTCTCGAGGAAGCCATTGCACAAAAAAGGAACGAAATGATGGACAACTTCACGCAGATCCTTCGACGAGTGCCCACAGGAGAAGCATCTTCATCAAGTGGCCATGCAACCCCTTCAAGGTAAAGGTAAATTTTTATATTCCATTATTTGAAGGACTAATAGATGCGGCTACTGTAGATAAATGGTTGAATCTACTCGAAGGATATTTTTCTCTCCATAATTTTTTCAATAGGAAAAATATCATTTTTTCACTCCTCAAGGTCATTCCCCATGTTAAAGACTGGTGGGATACTTACTCTGAGAAAAGGGTTGTGGAGGAATATACAATGTTTGTGGTGGCCCCTACATGGGATTTCTTTCGGGATGCTATTAAAGAACAATACTACCCTGTTGGAAGCTACGAGGACAAGTACACCAGAGGGACATCCCTACATCAAGAAAGGGACCAGATGGTACCAGATTTCAAAAATATTTTCCATACCCTACACACCAAATTGGGTATCAAAGACTTTGAGTGTCATATGGTGCTCAAACAACACAATTGTTTGCATAGATACATTCAAACAGAAATTGAGTTCCTGGACATCACCTCATTGGGCACGGCTTATAGATATGCTCTCAAGATCGAGCAGAAATTTAAGTAGAAACGATGAGATTTTGGATCTGCAAACCCCTCACAGCCGAAGCAGGGAAAAGGTAGCCCCAAACCACATAGAAAGGGACCAAGTCAAGATGGTCACCCTCAAGACAACCAGTCCAAGCCGCAACACAAGAAGGGAAATGAAAATACGAAGAAGGACATGGGAAAATGGTGTGAGTACCATAAAAGCCCTTGGCACAACACCAAAGAATGTTGCTCCAAGCAGTTCCTTGTGGTCAATATGAAGGCTTCCGAGTCAGAGGTTGATTCTGATTCCGAGTCAACTCCTAAAGGAGTGAAGTAGATTATCAATGTTGAACCCAGTGCCACTGAATCTATCACCAAAGTCCGACCAAGCGAACTAGAAGAACCAGAGGAAGGGGAACGCCTCTTTCACTCGCAGATCTGGGTCAAGGGGGCTCTGATTCATTTCATTGTCAACAACGGTATTCAGAAGAACCTTATTTCAACAAAAGTTGTCAACCGGTTGGACCTTCCAACAACACTGCACCTGCATCCCTACACCATAGGATGGCTTCGCCAAGGAAGAGATCTTCGTGTCAGCCAACAATGTCGTCTTCCCTACGGCATCAAGCCTTTCAAAGATGAGGTACTGTGTGATATTTATCCCCTTGAATTTGGTGATGTTATTTTAGGGAAACCATATTTGTGGAAGCATCATGTTTTCTATGATTCTAGACCCCACAATGTTATTATTAATTTGGGTGGACAATTGTAAAGGATCCCAGAGGTAGCATCACCTACTGTTATTTCATTAATCTTTGCTAAGAAATGCAGTAAGGTTATTTCACATACCAATAAGTTTGTCTTCTTTGTGATCCATGCTCACAGTAAGAAAAAGGTCACCACCACATCTGTGGCCTCTACACAACTCCTCTCTTTGTAGCTGAAGAAAGTGGACGGGATCGTAGAAGACGGGATCATGGAATAATAAAGAGACATCTTCGCCTCACCTACAGGAGTACCGACACACTTCCAAGTCAAGAATCCAATTGATCTGACCCCCGATGCACCTCTACCTAATGGACCAGTCTATCAATGCTCACTAATGGAGAATTATGAAATCGGGCATCAGATACAAGAGCTTCCTCAAAAGGGTCACATCAGGTCCAAATCCTCCCCTTGTAGAAGCTCAATTTTACTGGTGCATAATAAGGACAAGACTTGGCGACTCTGCAATAATTATAGAGCCTTAAACAAAATCACAGTCAGGAACTGCTACCCCATTCCCAAGAATGATGACCTTATTTACCAACTCAAGGGGGAAAATTTCTTCAACAAGATTGACCTAAAGTCTGGCTACCAACAGGTTCCCATCGAACTAACTGATGTATGGAAGACAACCTTCAATTCTAAATAAGGTCTCTACAAATGGATATTCATGCCCTTTGGCTTAACAAATGCACCAGCCACTTTCATGAGTTTTATGGATGATGTATTGAGACCATTCACCAACTCCTTTGTGGTAGTATATTTGGATGACATCCTCATCTTCAACAGAACATGGGAGGAGCACACACAACATATTCAACAAGTTTTGAGCACTCTGCAACAACACAAGCTTTATGCCAACTTGGAAAAATTATCTTTTGGAATGAACAAGGTCCAATACTTGGGATACATTGTTGATGAGAATGGGGTACATGTTGATCCAGATAAGATCCAAGTCATCTGTGACTGGCCAGCCCCGACCACACTGACTGAGATTTAGATATTTTAGGGACTAGCCAACTTCTACTGATGGATCATGTTTGGATTCTCCCATATTTCATGGGCTCTCATCTAGGTGACCTAGGGTGGTGGTAGGGACAATTTTGTGTGGGGGAAGGAGCATCAACGAGCATTCGATGATATGAAGCATCACTTATTCTCAGCTCCAATACTCTCCTTTCCCGATATGAAACAACCATTTGAGATTGAGACTGATGCATATGACTATGCTTTGGGTGTAGTTATCACTCAACATGGGCATCCGGTGGAATACCATAGTGAGACACTCTTCGATACTGTCCGAAAATACCCCACCTTTGACAAGGAAATGTATTCCATTGTACAAGCTTGTCATCAATGGAAACATTACAATTTGGGGAAAGATATGATCATACACACTGATCACAAGCCTCTGTAGTTCATACAGACACAGAGGAAATTGAAAAATGACCGCCATCAGAAGTGGTCCACCTACGTCCAAAAATTCCATCTCAACATCAAGTATAAGACATGCATATCCAATCATGTCGTTGACTGCCTTAGTCGGACTCCTGTTGTTGCACTCACCACTATCATCCATTCCTATGGACATGAAGCATCTGAGTGACCCCAACTTTATCAGCAAGATCCAGACTTCTCCACCACATATCATTTCTTGAGTACATGCACAACTATCACTGATTTTCACATTTAGAATAGAATATTACTGCACCTGGTCCATCTCTACGTTCCTACAAGAGAGCGTGCAAAGATGATTTGGGAATCCCACTACATTCGGGTGGCAAGACATTTTGGCATAGATAAAAATCTGGTCGTTCTTCAGAAACATTTTTATTGGACAAAAATTCGACAGGACGTCAACAAATATATCAGATATTGCACTTCCTGTTTGATTTCCAAGCCCACCATCAAGAAGAAAGGCTTATACACCCCTATTCCTATTCCCCAGAATCCTTGAGAATCCATCTCAATGGACTACATGTCTGGTTTTCCATCCACCAAGCAAGGAAATGACTGTGTGTTTGTGGTCGTTGATCAGTTTTCGAAGATGGTCATCCTCACAACCTGTAAGAAGAATGTCACGGCGACATATACTACCAATATATTCTTTGAATGAGTGTGGGTCCACTTTGGGATACCATAGAACATCATCTTCGACTGAGGAAATAGGTTCCTCAACACCTTTTGGTCGAGTCTCTAGTCTCTGTTGGACACCAAGCTCATAAAATCCACTTCTTTCCACCCGCAAACCGATGTCCAAACAAAGATTGCCAATCAAATTATTGTGCACATCCTCCGCATGTAAAATTCTAATAATCCACGTACATGGGACGAGAGTCTCCCATATTTCCAACACAGTTACAACAGGGATCTCCATAGTTCCACTGGTCATAGCCTATTTCAGGTGGGTCTTGGATTCCAACCCTTGGGACCCATTTATGTTGCACGTCCTCTTGACACCACACAGACAAAATCTTCCCCTGATTAGTTTGCGATAGAAAAATCCATCAGATTCATTGAGCAGATTTAGCACATCCGCCAATAGGTCTAGGATATTCTACAGAAATCCAATGCTAAGTACAAGCAGTTCCATGATCAACACAGGGTACCACACCAGTTTCAGGTTGGTGACAAAGTCTGGTTACATTTGCAGAAGGAGTGTCTCACTGGGCCCCATTAGAAGCTTCAACCACTTTGTTATGGGCCTTACACTATCACCAAGGTTGTGGGTAGCAATGCTTTTGAGCTCAACACTCCACCCTTGCTTGGTCTGCATCTCGTATTCAATGTGGACCTCCTTCGGCCATATTTTCCCCCATTATTGGACACCTTCGAGATCGCAGAGAAACTGAAACCAAAAAAGCTCAACCATGACTACATGGAACAAGAATCCACTGATAAAATAGTGGAAACAAGGGTCAATGACACTCGCCAACAATAGATCCAACTTTATCAGGTTGTCAAGGCAGGGCAACTCCTACACCAAGGAAAGTGGCTCACCCGAGATCAAATCTAGCAGAATTTTCCTCATCTGATGGGGTAACTCAATGAAATGGAGACCATTGCTTCCAAAGGGGGGAGGATTGATCCAAGTGGATATTGGTGGCCACCCACCTATTCCAATTGGCTCCTCGTGCTCGTTTTTTGTTTAGAAGGTTCTTCTATACTGCTTTGTAATTGTGAGTTCTACACTTCTGGGGTTGTCTGAAACCCCACACATACTCCAAGTGGATATGGGTGGCCTCTCTCCTAACCGAACTCACTTATTTTGTATTTTTTCATGTCAACACATCTTGTTGTACTTACAGGGTCATTTTGGGACCCTAAACATTTTGTTTTGCTCGCCACAGTCAAAATGTAGGCAGATTCAACGTTTGATAGTGGAATGTGTAGCTCTCTTAAATACCTTTCCAACATGCGATCATGTGCCTAAAACAGAGGTTATACGCAAAAGTTACGACCCTTGGAAGTTGGGGTGCCAAATTACACCAACTTACCCATAGGGCCCACATGACTTTTAGAGTTTCACCTTCTAGGGTTAGGTTTTTGGATGTATAGGGTTTTTGCATTTAGGAGTAATATAAAAAAGGCCTTTGGAGCTTCATTTGAATCCATTCTACTCAACAGATGCACATAGTATCCATATCTTTTCTCAGAGATAGCTACCACCATTTGAGCAAGTGTTTCAGTTATGAAGTTTTACAGTTTCAGCCTGTTTCATTATTTAATAGAAAATCTTGTTCATGGAATATTTGTGTTATTCTTCATATCTCTATGTTTATTTTATTCAGTCTGTTAATCAGTTCATTCATCTCCTAAATATGGATCAGGTGTTCACCAAATACATTATATTGTGCAATCTATTATTTTAAAACCGCGCGCACTCCTTTGGAATGATATTCACATGCATTAGCTACTATGCGTAGAACCAAAATAAAGTTATTATACTATCATATCACCTTATTATATGTAAATGAAAGTTATATTTGTATGTACTCTTGGGGTTCAACCTAGGGGTGTTACAGATCTATTGATGTCATCCAGTCAGAATTAAAATTTATATGTCATTTCCAAAAAATCATAGATTTTGAATAGGGTCTCTCCTTCATGCTAGGGGTGACCAATCACATATTGCCTTCCTTCAACATATGACCAATCACTTGTTTCCCTTGTACAACAAGTGACCTCTTCTTGAACCTTCTATATTTGAGGATTTGAATGGATATCAAATTCAAATAGGTTGGCCATGATGCATTAATAGATCTATAACTTATGTTTGATGTCTTGTTCATCAAGCTCCAAGCTTTGAATATCCTCCATCACTCTATAAAAAAAGGATAAATTAAGAGGTATGGGAGCTCAATTCTCGATAGACTTATGCTTTCAAAATATAACTAGAGAGATACATATTCCTTTAGAGTTCATTGTTGGTTCATCCACACTTGACAGAGGGATAAGGAAGGTTTCAAGGAACCCGGAACTTCATGAATAACATGCTATACATAATTTCTATAGCTCATGATCCAACATGGCCAAATTATCCCAATTTGATCTCCTCACAAATCCTTGAATCTAGAAGGTTTGAGAGGTGATTTCTTCTTGTACAAGGGAAAAAAGAAACTGGTGACATGTTGAAGGAAGGAAATTTGAAACTGGTAGCACCTTGCATGAAGACAAAGAGAGATTGTGCTCAAAATCAATGATTTTTTGGAAATGGCATGTAATTATGATAGCATGACATTAGTGGATCCTTTATGAAGTTTAGGGTGACAAATAGAGGTATAAAAACCAATCATTGAAATATTTATGATTTTGGTGAAGGTTGTGATGGTCCTTATGACATCTCTAAGGCTTGAAATCCATGGAAATAAATCCATGTTTTATTTGACTTTGATCATAATCCGATGGTTCCTTCTAATTAAATATGGTAAAGGATAATAGAAAGAATCCATGATTGAATGTGTTAAAATTTGTATGCACTTCATTAATTATCCTCATGATCTTGTTGAGGAATAATTGACGCCATTGTTTTCCTTGGTTACATGCATCTACAATGGAGAGAATGCCAAGAGTCCATTCTCCTCTTTATTATTTGTGCATGACATGGGTAAGTTTGAATCTTCAACTATGAAATGCCATGATTTGACTTAGACACCGACGCTTATATATGTTACACCCTTATCTTACATGTTGTTACTGGTGCCAACATACTGAGCTCTTGAATCAACAAGTGGATGGTTTCGGAATAGATTCAAGCGAATCAAAGAAGGCTAAGAAGAATAATTCCCCAAATTGATAAGAATTCTTTCACTCTGGTAGTTTTACTCTCAACTCAGATGAACATAGAAGTAGGGTCCAGCATTGATTCTTCCTATTCTTCCTTCCCATGCCCCCTGGGTGGCGTGGAAATCAATGAATTTGATTGGCCGGATCATGAGTGTACGAAAGGGGTGGATCGTTCTCTGCGACTAGATAATAGGGTTGATCTATTTGAATAGGTCATTCTTTGATCGGGTTGGCTCTCTCGTCGAAATAAGAGAAGATCATGAAGAGATTCAAGAAAGTGATTCAATGAATTTCATGCAGTATCCATGGTAGGACGTTCAACACCCGACCCTGACATGTGAAAGAATTCTAATGATCCAGACCCTTAAAACAAAGCTTATATAAGATTCCCTATTGCATAATTTGAGAACTCTTCATGATATAATTTGAGCAACTACATAAAATATATTTTTACGATCTCTACTATGACTCCACCATTGGTTCCCTAATAGGTGTCATGCTTACTATATAGATCCTCTTCCCCAAGATTTGAAATTCACTTATTTTCTTGGAATGTTGTATGGACATTTATAACTTCTATAGATAGGTTGGTCATGTATTCTACTTGTTATAACATGATTAGGTATAGATTCCCAAGACATAAGGCCCCCCCATGTACATGATTGATAAGGAATTTGATACATTGCTGAACCATTGGAATGTTACTAAATTTTGGCACTTGTACAGTCAACTCAATACAAAGAAAACTTGTTGTTCCTATAGCTCTTTGACTACGTCTAATCTAATCTATTTGATGCTCAATTGGATAGGTTTCTTGGAATAATGTTCATGTATCTTTGGGAACTATTTGACATCATTAAATTCACGTTTCATGATATGGGTTTTTATCCCTCGAGATGTTCTAGGTTGTTATTGGAACGATGTTGAGGCACCCCGGGGGCCAAAATTTAGGATGAATCTTAAGGCCAATTTTGCAGTAAAATAATTATGAAATATTTGGAAAGTTTTTCCCTCTCTATCTCTTCCTCTTATGAAATTATAGGACCTTAAACAAGCTCAGGTCAGATGACAAATGCTCTCAACTATCAGAGGATTGTTTCCACAAGTGTTTCAAACAATCAATATTGAAAGGAGGATGAAATGGCATATTAGAGGAAAAACAAAATAAACATACAAGGCATTTCTAAGAATGAATCTTGTATCTTATGGAAAAGAACAATGTGTTGAGAAATTAAGAATTCAACATCTTTAACATATGCATACATATCAATAGAAACTTGTGTTGTCCCTTGACCAAGTTTTGGGAGATTCTTGATCATGTTGACCTATTTTTGGACTTCGACAACCTATCGAAGGAGGAGCACAAGACGAAGCGGAGATCACAGGATCTCGACCCCTTTTTGGATCCTTTTTGGGATGTGGGAATATGTAACAGGAATGGGACATCCGCCCATGGGTTTACCCATGTTTAGGCCTATTTTGTATATAAATAGATGCTTAGGCAAGATAGAAGTAGTGGTGCATCGATGTGATGTGAATGTATGATAAGTGCAAATAGAGTCTATAAGTGCTTAGTGCATAAATGTAAGAGACTTGCACAACTAAGTGCAGGTCCTTGTAGAAGATTGTGGAAGGTTGAGTGTTGTAACGCAAGGAAGAAGGATCTATCGAGCTGCACATATCTTTTGTCCTATGTGGGGTAATAATTTTGAGGCTCTGTGCTTGTAACCAATTGAATGAAGACAATAAAGGAGAAGATTTGGTGGACATATCCCTAGGGTGGGGGTGAACCATGTAAACACTGTGTTATGTTTCTTTGTGATTTGTCTTGATGTGTTCACATGTTATTTGCTAAGTGATTTGATGTATTTAGATAGATCTACTTATGCTTTGTGCTTATTATATGCGGGAATGTTAGATCTGATCGATGTGGCTATGATTAGTGCTTGATCTGCTCGATCTGATCTATTTACCCATGCTAAGTGCTTAAATACATTAGATTAGTGTGAATGTTGCGAAGACCTATTTTATCAGCGAAGTGGATATTGATTACATATTGAGGAACTGCCAGTGCTAAGTGCTTTATCACGTAGTACAATCACATATCTGTGTCCCAGCTAAGGTTGCAGACACCTAAGTCTTGCAACCACCCCTGCCTCTACCGCGGGTGAGACTTCATTTGCTTCGCAGGTGTTGTTGAAAGGGCCAGTAGTTAGGGATTTGTTGGTGCGTTGTTGTAGCGTTGAACCCTAGGTCTGCCCCTGTGCCAACAAATGGTTCCATTGTCGGGACCTGAAACTGTGATTACTGGGAACTGAGAAAGAAGAAGCTTTGTGCAAAGATTCGACCTGAGATTGTGAAATCTTTGTGCATAGATTTGTGCCCTAGTGCGTAGTATCCTACTCGATTTATAAAGATATGTGCTAAATAAAGAAGCTTGATTTGAAGAAAGGAGGTCGGATTTGAAGGAGAGAAGTAAGATATGAAAGCTTTGTGCTCTAAGAAAGGTAAAAATGAGAATTTATTATTAAAATAGGTAAGATCTGCAAGCTCTGTGCTCTGATAAAAGGTAAGAATAATTAAAAGTTTTAGATCTGGAAGATTTGTTCACTGTAGAAGTAAGATAAGTGGAAATTTTTGTTTCTAAAAGTATGGATCTAGGTATGTATAACAGGTTCTATCCTAGCTTGAAAACTAGGGCACTAATAGATGAAAGAAGGTTTGATATGAGTAGATATGATAACAATAGTGAAAGATATGTTATACCTATGCATAGAAAGAATGTTTGGACTAACAAATGGATGCAGGATCCTAGAAATATTTTTTTGCAGGTTAGCTACCATGATCCTAGTGTGCAGTACCAGAGAAGCTGGGGATCATTTAAAAGAAAGAGAGGATCAACCCTTTGTTATATTTGCAGAATACCAGGACATCTTGTTATGGAATGCCCTGGGAAAAGACCCGGTTGTCTTTTTCGTAAATATATGGACCATGAAGTGTTGGATTGCCCTAGAATGATTGCTAAGATGGAATAAATGAATATAAATAAAGAAAACCCTAAGGTAGATCCAGGAATGGTAGAACCCCAGAAAGAATCAGAGAAAGTATTGTTACAGATAAATGAAACCCTGAATGACCATCAACATGTCATACTATCAGAGATCTTCAAGGAAAAAGAATGCATTGAAGTAAGAATAGAAGACTTCAACATTGACTGTATTCTGGATGAATAAACATAGGTGAATATCGTGACAGAAAGAACATGGGAATCCATAGGGAAGCCTGCTATGATCCCTTCATTAGGAGGAATATGAATATTCATAGGAAAGATGATAAACCTATGTGGGAAGCTCGCTTGCATACATATGAACGATAATGGAACTTCGACAGAAGAATATTTTGAGATTATTAAAATTATTGAAGACGGCGCCCCATTTACCATGTTGTTAGGAAAACCTTGGATTGATAGAAATCAAGGCAGACGAAAAGAAGAAGAAGAAGTTTTGGAACAAAAGAAACAAGAGTTAAAATATTCCATGACCTAAAGGATCACACACTTGATTGCAGAAAAGGAGAACATATCGAAGCTATTTAACACTAGAAACCTAGATTTTGAAGCTGCAAGAACATTAGAAGACCCACAGAAGACCGAAGTACCTACCCCAGACGAAGAAGGAGTATTATCCAGAACCCTAAGGAAGAATATCAACATCGCAAAGTGACTATGACCAAAGAATATAGGAATCATAATGGAAAAAGGAATACCGAGACAAAGCTCACTGGAAAAAAGGCTAGAAAGTTAAGTAAGAAGAGAGATAAGATCAAAATGTTGCAGAAGTTTCTAGAGGGAACTTCATAGACAAAAAAATTGAAAAATTGGAGCTTCGTCGAGATATCAGAACAACGACACATGGCACTTCGCCATGACGAAGCAATATAGCCGTTGGGGACATTATAACTATTCGATCGATGCTTTGAATGGGTAGAAAGGAAATTATGGTTCGTCATCAGACTATTGGACCATGCCATAATGGACCGAACAAGAATTAATGGAGGCTCATATCCGTTGCAAGCAAACTATTGTCAGGTCCCCTATTTATCCCACCACACCACGCACCAAGAACACTTTTTCCAATTTAGAATTCCAGCTCGCAAACTAAGCCAAGTTTATACACTGATCATCGCACTCTTTCTCTCTATCTCAGTACTGTATCTAAGTTGTTCCCCGAACTCGTGATTGTTCACCCCGAGTGCGTATGTCATAAGAATCGAGCGTTGCAGAGAAAGTTGTTGAAGAAATTTTGATCGACCTGATGACTGAAAGAGTCATGTCGTAGAGATGATTATCCACAGGTGTACAAGAATCATTCATGAGAGGACTGCCAGCCTCTCCATCCACTGCTCAAGACAGACCATCCCAACCAGCTAATGAGAAGCGAACTAAGCATACAGACGATATCATGAATGCTAAGTTTATTCTGAGCATTTTACCTGCCTATCTACCACCTCTGAGCAACGCAATAAATTGAGATAGTGTGCCCAGAGAATTTGAGTACACTTTGGTCACTGGGTACCTCCCGAAAGGGATACGTGCAATTCACGCAAATCAAGAAAAGATTGCAGCATTGAAGTTTAGTGACTTCAACCTTAGCGACATGAAGGTATACAACATGCTCGCCCCACATAAGTACCTGACTAGAACAAAGGGAAATAATTAGAATATAGCTCCCCAGTCATGGACTATGAACCTCGCGCAGTCCACACTACTGAATGTCATGAATATTCATCACTTCGTAAGGAACCAAGAAGTGAATGCATGCGTCAAGTTGTTGTTGTCTTGTTACCATGGAGAATACTTGTGGTTAAACCGTTGTATAACAGTGGATCCGACGTTGATCAATCGGATCACCGGGCTCAGTATGCAAGGAGTCGACCCACAGGATTTCTATCCTGGGAAATCCATGGACTGCTCTCTTGCAAAAAGGATAAAGGTCACTTACAGAGACGTCGAGAAGGGAACGTGAGGCTACAAGGTAGCCTCTATCCAGAGCGGCACAGTGTACCTTTCCTATCAATTGATCGCCAAAAATTTAGTTCGCAAGAACCGACCCACCCAAGTGACTGGTTTTGTTGTCGACCTCGCGGGAAAGTATGCATAGGGCCTACAAATGAATTGGGTGAAGTACCTGGTGAACCAGTTGGAACTAGACTGCAAGTAAGCGCAAGATCAAGGATATGAGTTCCACTTTAGCTGGCTTCTAATCCCGATATCTTTCATCGCATGGGAGATGCCGGAAGGTGCGACCTTCCCGGACATCGATCCCTTTGAACCTCTGGCCGCGAAGTTCAGTACAATGTGGTATTCCAGTGACATGAACAAGAAATGGCAGTCAAATGTCGTATTCCACACATATTACAACCAACTAAAGACAACCATCCAGTCTGAGCTTCGCATCATGCCGAATACGCTCCATACGTTTCGGCCTTTAATGAAATTCAGCATGGACCATCATTTCATTCATATTACAACGTGCACTGACGATCACAAACAACAACTTCAGTCTTACTACAAGCTGACAGAGGAGGACTTAGAAGAGATTACTAAAGACTAGTCGGTGGACCTCCTCATTCCAGCAGACCCTGCAGAGATGTCCAACATTGACAGTCCAGAAGAAGCACATGATACACCTGGACCCAACAAGATAAAGAAGAATGAAGAAGCCCAATATGTAAGTAGTAACTCAGTGAAGACTACTTCCATCTCACCTACACAAGGAGGAGATGGCAGAGAGATAGATGGCGCAGAAGTTGAACATAATAAAGGCGAGGCTACACCAACTAGAGGTAAGGAGGATCCCTTAAAGAAAAGGAAGGTTTCTCCCCCGAAGCCTTCTTCTTGGAAGAAATCAAAATCCTCTATGACCAAAATGCAGACTACCCTCAACTCAGATGACTTCGATTTCATTGTAGCAGCACTGAACGATGCTTCGTTGTAGATAGAAGATAAGCAAGAGGCTCAGCAGGAGGAGATATGCAATCAAATTAAGGTTGAACTTCAAAGGGTGCAACAAGCTACAGTCCATCCGCACATTTTCCACTATGCCTCTATCATTAGAAACACTAGAACTGGTATATGAGTTAGCTCAATTCCATCGAATTGTTGATATAGTTGAAGCTTTCCTTCGATGAGCATAGGAAGAAACAACGCAAGCCACCCAGGCTTTAGCACAAGTACAAGGAGACCATTTAGAGCAATGCAATACTACAGAACGAGAAAATATTTCTCTCCAAGTGAAGTGGGATGAAGAAAGAGCACAACTACAACAAATCAAGGAACAATCAAACAGAGGAAAGGGTCAATGGAGGACTTCGCTCTGTGATAGTTATAGAATTAAAGGCAGAAGAGAGATTCCCACAGCAGGTGGCACAACTTGAAGAACTAATTCAGCAACTAAAACAACGCATAGCAATTTTGGAGCTATGCACAGTGCCCAAGACCCCGCAAGATGTAAGAGACCAAAGGGAAGCAACCACCAGGAGTGCAATTGAGAGACTGAAGGCTCTTGTGAGGGATTGCAAGAAGCTGAGTAATCATAGTGCCCAAACGTATGAGAATCTCGCTGAGAATCTGGAATTGCAATCACTGGAGTCACAGATCCAGGAAGTGAATCAGCATGCAGACACACTACAGTCACAGGTGAAGGCCCTAACAGTTGTAGAAAGAATGAAGAGATCTCAAGAGCAATGCACCGCCCAGTAGTAGATCCATACGATCCAGAGAAAACTTATGTAAGTAACTGAATGACTCCAACCTATGCAAGATAAAGGCATGCCAATTTTTCACGGAGGTTGAAAGCGGAGGAGCAGAGCTAGAACAGGTTGTCACTACATCAGAACAACACCTAGAAGGGCCAGTGAATGATGAAGTGATCCAGGATTTCATCAAACAAGAGGCCATAGAAAAGTAGCAGGTTGAAGCAGCTCAAGCCAAAATCGAGGCATTCGAAGCAGAACTGATCAGACCATAGTGAATCGGGATGAGTCACAGGTGAGTGTTGGGGGCATGTTGGCCCATGACCAAGTTTTGGGAGATTCTTGGTCATGTTGACCTATTTTGGGACTTCGACATCCTATCGAAGGAGGAGCACAAGAAGAAGTGGAGATCACGGTATCTCAACCCCTTTTTGGATCCTTTCTGGGACGTGGGAATATGTAACGAGAATGGGACATCGGCCCATGGGTTTACCCATATTTAGGCCTATTTTGTATATAAATAGATGCTTAGGAAAGATAGAAGTAGTGGTGCATCTATGTGATGTGAATTTATTCTAAGTGCAAGTAGAGTCTATAAGTGCTTAGTGCATAACTGTAAGAGACTTGTAGAGCTAAGTGCAGGTCCTTGTAGCAGATTGTGGAAGGCTGAGTGTTGTAACGCAAGGAAGAAGGATCTAGCGAGCTGCGCAAATCTTTTGTCCTGTGCGGGGTAAGGATTTTGAGGTTCTGTGCTTGTGACCGATTGACTGAAGACAACAAAGGAGAAGAGTTGGTGGACGTAGCCCTAGGGTGGGGGTGAACCACGTAAACACTGTGTTATGTTGCTTTGCGATTTGTCTTGATGTGTTGACATGTTATTTTCTAAGTGCTTTGATCTATTTAGATAGATCTACTTATGATTTGTGCTTATCACATGCGGGAATGTTAGATCTAATCTATGTGGCTATGCTTAGTGCTTGATTTTATCGATATGATCTATTTACCTATGCTAAGTGCTTAAATACATTAGATTAGTGTGAATGTTGCGAAGCTCTGTTTTATCAATGAAGTGGATATTGATTTCATATTGAGGAACTGACGGTGCTATGTGATTTACCAAGTAGTACAATCACATATATGTGTCCTAGCTAAGGTTGCAGACAACTAAGTCTTGCAACCACCCCTGCCTCTACCTCGGGTGAGACTTCATCTGCTTCGTAGGTGTTGTCGAAAGGGTCGGTAGTTAGGGATTTGTTGGTGCGATGTTGTAGCATTGAACCCTGGGTCTGCCCTTGTGCCAACAACTTGATTCAAACAATCAATGTCTTCACACATTAAAACACATGGAGGTACCCTTTGCATATCATCTAAATGCATAAATAAAATGACAACATATGGTCATATATTCAGAGGAAATTAGTTTTGTGTCATTACCAGACATCATGCAATAAAACTGAACATGGTGAATGACTTGCTTCTTGATATTTTATATATTAGATTTGATACAAGAGAAGAAAGAGTGGAAGGAGATGCTTTACAAGAACAAAAATATTGTAAGGAACGAATTATAGACTAAATCTTAAACCCGGGGGATCAATCTTTGGTGCCTGCTACATTTATAAAATGGTTGTGCTCAAAGTATCTGGTCAAACAGTTCTAGTTGTAAGAAACTCTTTAGTTCCCAAAAGTGTCAAAATTGAAAATGGTTGTATGTTTTTCCTTTTATACCTCTCGGTCATGCCCTAAAATTCTTCTTGAAACCACTTCGAGCTTCTTGAAACCGTTTCTAGTTTCTTGATTCTTGGATGGTTTCTCCTCTTGGTAGAATCTCGTTTACCTTCACCTCAGTGAAATTATGCTATAGAGAGAGATCATGGGGCAGCTAGAAACTTCCCATCCAAGATATACATTGCGAACGAATCCTTAAAATATCTCTTTAATCATTTATTCTGCAAAAGATTGAAAATACACTACAAAGATCGCGTGACTCAACCATTGTTGGATCAAAACTCAGTGAGAAATATTAGCCATCAATCGCAGGTATCCCATTGGATAAATAAAGGCCTACAAAGGCATAAAAATCAACATTTGTTGGACCTGCTCGATCAAATTTGTACCGTTTATCAGATTCACACCCGTCAAAGCGATTGGGGTCTTGGATTCAAACAAGATTTCGATGAGGAAGCTCCAAAATTACATCTTGACCTTCGATCTAAAGTTGCACAAGGAGGTTCAAAAGAAGATGTGGACCATTAATCCGTGATCTATATAAAACTCGGGCCATTTATTTTCCTTGACCAATCCTGGAGTCACTTAAGAATCGATGACGCCATCGTTGTTGTTAGCTGGGTCCCACGAACACGTGTCAACTTTTCATTTGTTCGCATGGATGTTGATGTGGTAGAGGGATATGAAACATGTCACCCACATTTAATGCATTTCTCTATATCTTTGGTGAATTGCATGTGTCCATGTGGTAACCCCTGGTTATCCCTGACAACTCTTTGTTGGCAAGATGACGTGACACCTGACAGGGAACGCTTGGGATCAAAGATCATATCTGGACCATCAATTGGGGGCGGGTGCACTTTCTTGAATCTAGTTCATTGATCAGAGGTACTCTATTAGAGTGATCAATTTGTGGCTTCAAATGAGGCTCCGAAGAGAGGACTCTGAAGGTATTCAACATGATAAATTTGGACATTCCATTGGAGGTCCAAGAATCACTCTTGGTTGTTGATCTCGTCGTGGTAAAAAAGAAAAACTTGACTAAGGAAAAGATCATCATGTTGAAACCATCCTAGAAACATCGAATATTTCTACTGGACAACAAGGACACTGAGATGATAGGAGAATGAGACATATGTCTCCCATATATGATATGATTTGGGGTTCTTTTGGTGGGTTCCGCCTATCCACGTGGAAGTATCTGATTGGCCTTGACCATACTTTGATAGAAATTTGACATGAAACCTATCCAGGAGGTTGCAAGATCAACGATCAAATCTGGGTCATTGATCTCTCAAGACATGGTTGATGGCACAGTGAGATATGGGTCATCCATCAGAGGTGCTTGATTTTGAGTGTTGAAGGATCGAGCTCAAATGAGACTTCAATAAAATGACTGTAATGAATACTCTCAACCATTGATTGGAGGACCATGAGATTAAATGAGGGCCATTGATCTCATCATGTTTGAAAGAAAAAATTGGCTAAGGCATGAACATTTTCAGGCTGACACCACCCTAGACAGGTGGCACCTTCTCATTGGCCCGTGCTGGCACTGATGTGGTAGACAAGTAGTACATGTGTCACCAAGATTCAATATTTGTACATATGCATGTGGCAAGTTCCACATGTTCACTTGGAATATTTAGATTAGTTTTGATAGTGCCTCTTTGGCATGCCTAGATGTCATGTCTTCTAGATTTCACCGGTGACGACATCATCATCGATACTTTGAAAACTTGTGTTGGGAGATTTTCTTTGTTCTTTGTTGATGACAATCTTTGTCCGGATCTTCGTTGTTCATCTCTCATAGATGTGAGCTGAGTCATTGATCTATCATTGTAACAGGGAGTCATTGATCTATCGTTGAAACCAGGAGAGTCGTTGATGTATGCTCGACCAAAAGCCACAATTGTCTAATGCATTGACAAGGTCACATTGACATATGTTGGCACAGGGGAATACCCAGGGTTCAACGCTACAAAATCACACCAAAAAACCCTAAATACTGACCCTTTCAGCAACACCTGCGAAGAAGATGAAGTCTCACCCAAGGTAGAGGCAGGGGTGGTTGCAAGACTCAGGTTTCTGCAACCTTAGCTGGGACACAGATCTGTGATTATAACACTTAGAAATCACCTAGCATAGATTATTCATCAATATTCAACCCTTATGATACTTCGCAGATGGCACAGAGCATCGCATTATTTACTTAGATCTAATATAATTCAGCACTTATCCACAACAAGATAGATTAGATTCAACAGATCAATCACTAAGCATATTACATACCAGATCTAACATTCATTCATGTCTCAGAATCAAAAAGCATAAATAGATCTATCTAAACACATCAAAGCACTTAGCAAAGGAAGAGACAAACACATCAGGTCTAGGCACAGAGAAAAAAACACAGATTTACTGTGGTTGAACCCCACCCTGGGGCTATGTCCACAAAGTCTTCTTCTTTATTAGCTTCAGTTAATCAAGTTACAACACAGAGCCATTCAAATTCCTCTTCACATAGGACATATGATCTGCGCAGCTCGCTAGATCCTTCTTCCTTGCACTAAAATCACAGAGCCTTCTACAATATCCTGCACTTAGTCTCTTACAGTATGCACAAAGCATTTACAATCATTACCAACACTTAGCACAACTCGCAACTCTTCGATCACATATATCACACTCTACTACTCTTCTCCCCCCCCCCCCNCTTACTTCTCCTATACATCTATTTATACATACAACTGTGGGCCTAAGCATGGGTAAACCCACACGCCGACATCCCTTTCCCATTATATTATCCCCAAAAACCCAAAAGGGACCCAAAAAGGGGTCTAGCTTCCACAATTTCCGCTTCGCGTTGTGCTCCATCTTTGACAAGAAGTCAAAGTCCCAAAAATGGTCAAATATGACCAAGTGTTCCTCAAAACTTGGTCAGGGCCAACAGACCCCCAACACTCACCTGGTACTCATCCCGAGTCACTCGGGTCTGGGTAACTTTGCCTCAAAGGTCTCGATCTTGGCTCGAGCTGCTTCAACTTGTCTTTGTGCTACTATGTCTTGCTCAGCGAATTCCTGAACAACCGCTTCACTGATAGGTCCTTCCAGTTGTTTCTCGACTGTAACAACTACTTGTTCTAGTAGTGTTCCTTGGCCTTCAATTTCTTCAAATAGTAGGTAGGTCGCCTCCTGGCTCGGCTGGATTTTTTGGGTGACTTCAATCACTCTGTTCTTCATGGTAAGAACAAGTTTTTGGGAAGTGCATTGTTCCTAGGATCTCTTCATCCTCTTGATGGGTGACAGGAGCTTGAGCTGTGCCTGTACTGTATCTACGTGCTTCTTTGCTTCCTAGAGTTGGGACTCCAGTTTTTTCAACTCTGGGTCTTCAAATAGTTGTTGATATATCTACGCTCTTCTGCTACTTAGCTATTTACATTCTATAGCAAGTGTTTTAATCCTCTCGATTGTTCTCTGAGCATTCAATTCTCGTTGGTCGCGCACTTCTTGCAGAGTCTATGGTATGGTATGAATATCTAATTTCATTACCCTTTGTTGAAGTTGTTGAATAACTTAAGCCAACTTCATCACTTGGCGCTCTATGGGCTCTTAGGCCTTCTTCTCTAAGCTGATCAAAGAGCAAAATTCTCTGTTGAATGCTTCTTCAATTCCTATCTACTTTACGAGTAGTTTCTCTTTCTCTTTTAGGATATTCACTCTGTCTTCTTCAAATTTTTCTTGGTGAGCATTCTTCTCTTGTTGCACGGATTGACATTATTCAATAATTTCCTCTTGTGATTTCTTTAGGTCTTGGGTGGCATGCGCTTTTTCTTCCTGAACAAGTCGAAGGTGTACTTCGATTGTATCAACAATCTTGTGGAGCTGAACTGATTCATCTCCCACTTTTGTTGTTCCTTCTGGCAGAGGTGCAGTAGAGATTACTCGGCTAGACTGGAGTGCTTGTTGTACTCCTTGGAGTGCGATCTAAATTTGGCTATACATTTTTTCCTGCTTCGCCTCCTGCTTCTCTATGATTTCCTTTGAAGCATCATTGACTACTGCAACAATGAAATCAAAGTCATCCAACGTGAGGGAAGTTCGCATCTTGGTTACAAGGGTTCTTGGTTTCTTCCTGGAGGAATATTTCAGAGGTGAGACCTTCCTTTTATTCGATGAGTCTTCTTCGTCCCTAGGTGGTGGTACTTCAACTTTCTGTTGTTCAGTTTTTGTACCTTCTTCATCATCACCTTCTTCATCTAGTGTAATGGAAGCCGTCCGTATAGATAGGCTGTCAACATCCTAGACTTCTTCAGTCTTCTTCATTGTCTTTTCTTTCTTTGTCTTACTGGACCCAGGTGTATCCTGCATAGTTCTGGGGCTGTCGATGTCAGACATTTCTGTGGGGTCTGCTGAAACAAGGAGGTATGTCGACCATTCCTTGGTGATCTCTTCCAGGTCTTCTTCTGTCAGCTTATAATAGGACTAAATTTGTTCCTGGTGCTCATCAACGCATGGGGTTAGGTATATAAAGTGGTGGTCCACGGTAAACTTTATCAGAGGTTGAAATCTCTGTAAAGTGTTCAAGGTTATGTAAGGTTCACTCCTTATGGATTCTTTCAATTGGTTATATTACATGTGGAAAACGACATTCGATTTCCATTGCTTGCTCATGTTGTTCGAGTACCATAATGTACTGAACTTCACGGTTAGTGGCTCAAAGGGGTCAAGGTTCAAGAAGGTTGTGCCTTCCGGTAGATCCCATGCAACAAAAGCGTTCAATATAAGGATCCAACTAAAACGGAATTCATGCCCCTGATCCTAGCCTCTCTACAGTCAATCTCCAGTTGATTCACCAGGCACTTCGCCTAGTTCATCTGTAGTCCTTCTATGCACTTTCCTGCGAGGTCAACTACAAAGCCAGTTACTTGTGTTGGTTGATTCTTGCGTACCAACTTCCATGTGATCAGTTGGCATGCGAGGCGCATTGTGCCACTTTCAATAGAATCTACCTTGTAGCCTCTCGCGCCTTTCTCAACATTTCCATAGGCTTCTTTGATCTTCTGTGCAAGAGCGTGATCTGCGGTCTTTCTAGGATAGTACTCATGGGGATCAGGGCCCTGCATGCTAAGCCCGATGATCCTATTGATCAACGCTAGATCAACAATTATGCGACGGTCTAACCATAGTTACCCCCCATGGTAACTTGCTAGCAGCAATTTTACACAAGCATTCACCTCCTGGTGTCTGCCAAAGTGCGGTATTTTTATAATGTTGAGCAAAGTAGAATGCACGAGGTTCATCATCTATTGCTAATGGATGAGCTCTGAATTCTTTCCCTTAGTTTTTGTCAAGTACTTATACGGGGTGAGCATGCTGTAAAATTTATGGTCCCCCAGGTTGAAGTCGCAAAACTTCAACGTTGTAACCTTGTATTGATCTGCGTGGTAGGTGCGTACTACTTTCGATAGATATGTAGTGAATAGGGTGTATTCAAAGTCTCTAGGGACACTGTCCCTGTTAATCTCACTGCTCAGAGGGGGTATGTAAGATGGTAGGATAGATGGAACTAACTTCGCGTTTGCTACGTAATCCTTATGCTTAGTACTTCTCTTTGCGCCGACTCGAGATGTTCCTACTCCAGAAGTCAATGGGGAGGCTTGCACTCCTCTCGTCGATGTTGCTTGGACTCCAGTGGACATTCTTCTTTCTAACATGACTCTCTCAGTCATTAAATCGAGAAGGACTTTTATGATGGATTCCTCAAGTGCGGTGAGCTCATCGGACATACATAGTCGGGAAAGATAATTGGGGTCATGATGATATCAAATACTACACTAGGATGAACAATCTTCTTGCAATGATCACTGTAGACAATCACTAGTTCTGTGGGCTTCGACTTTTCAGTTGGAAAAAGTGTTCTTCAGGCATGGCGCGACGAGATAAATAGGAAATTCGTCAATGGTCTGCTTGCAACGAGTATGAAGCTTCCATGAACATTGATCCATCCGTTATGGTGTGGTCCAATGGTTTGGTGGTGATCCTTTAATGCTTTTCTTTCCGTTCGGGGTGAAATTCGAACGGGTATATCGTCCCAATGACTATATTGCTTCGCCACGATGAAGTGTCATATGTCGTTGTTCTGATATCTCAACAAAGCTCAATTCCTATGATGTGAAGTTTCCTTTGGAATCTTCTATAACTTTTCAATCTTGGCTCTCTTCTTACTTAGCTTCCTAGCCTTCTTCCCAGTGAGCTTCGTCTCCATCATCCTTTTTCCATTCTGATTCTTATCTTCTCTCGACATAGTCACTTGGTGATGTTGAGATTCTTTCTTCAAATCCAAGGGTAATAATCCTTCATTATATGGATTAGGTATTTCGGTCTTCTGTGGTTCCTCTAATTCTCTTATAGATTTGACATCCAAGTCCCTTCTGTTCAATAGCTTAGATATGTTCTCTTGTTCTTCCATCAAGTAGGCGATCCTTCTAGTCATAAATTCCATGAGTTCTTGCTTCTTCTGTTCTAGGGCTTCCTTTCCTTATTTTTTCTAGATCTGGTCTTTTTCAATCCAAATCTTGCCTAACAAAGCTGGAAATGGGGCATGGTCCTCAATAAATTTAATAACTTCAAATTCTTCCTCTCTCTAAGCTTTGTGGGTACTCATAGCTATCTGGGTAATACCGCCACATAGGGTTACTATTTTTCCTTTAAACAACCCTATTTTTCCTAGTGAAGGAACCATAGCAGGCCTTCTTAGGATTTTTGAAGTACTTTATGTCATAATGTTCATTTGTGTTCCCTCATTCAAAGCACAGTCAATGTCAAAGTCTCCTATTCTTACTTTGATTTTCTCCTTTTCTTTGAAGATCTCTGACAAACTGGCATCTTTATGTTCATCCAGGGTTTCTTTCATTTTTAGTAACATAATCTTTGATTCTTTCTGGGGTTCTTCTATAATCTTAGTCTCTTGATCTTCTTTAGAGTTTGCTTGCTCCATATTCATCTTTTCAAGTCTATCAATCATTCTAGGTCAATCCAGTACTTCATGGTCCATAGCCTTACAATAGAGGCAACTAGGGTTTCTCTCAGGGCATTCCTTAGCAAGATGTCCTGGTCTTCTGTAACTGTAACAAAGAGTTAATCCTCTCTTTCTCTTCAATGATCCCCAACTTTTCTTGTATTGATTGCTAGGGTCATAATAGCTAGTCCACACAAATTTCTTTCTAGGATCCTACATCCATTGGTTAATCCAAAAATTCTTTCTATGCATAGGTATAACATATCTTTCATTATTCTTATCATATCTATTCATATAAAATGTTCCTTCATCTAACAATGCCCTAATTTTCAAGCTAGGACAAAATCTATCAAGAATACCTAAATCCATACTTTAGAAACAAAAAATTTCACTTCTTTTACTTCTACAAGGTACAAACCTTCCAGATATAAGAACTTTTAACTATTATTACCTTTATTAGAGCACGGAGATTACAGATCTTACTCATTTTCTTCAGTATCAACCTCTTTCCTTGCAGATCTGACTTCTTTCCTTCAAATCTGTCCTTCCTTCTTCAACACAGAGCTTTTCAGATCAAGTGGATAACTGTGCACTAAGGCATAGATCCACGCACAAAGCTTTCACAATTTTAGGACGAATCTTTTCACAAACCTTCTTCTTCTCAGTACCCAGCAATCACAGTTTCAGGTCCCGACAACATAACCATTTGTTGGCACAGGGGTAGACCCAGGGTTAAACGCTAGAACAACGCACCAACAAAACCCTAACTACCGACCCTTTAGGAAACACTTGCGAAGCAGATGAAGTATCACCCGAGGTAGAGGCAGGGGTGGTTGAAAGACTCAAGTGTCTCCAACCTTAGCTGGGACACAGATCTGTGATTATAACACTTAGAAATCAGCTAGCATAGATTATTTATCAATATTCAACCCTTATGATACTTCACAGATAGCATAGAGCATCGCAGTATGTACTTAGATCTAAGATAATTCAACACTTAGCCACAACAAGATAGATTATATTCGGCAGATCAAGCACTAAGCATTTTAAATACTAGATCTAACATTCATTCATATCTCAGAATCACAAAGCATAAATAGATCTATCTAAACACATCAAAGCACTTAGGAAAGGAAGAGACAAACACATCAGGTCGAGGCACAGAGCACAACACACAAATTTACCGTGGTTCACCCCCACCCTGGGGCTACGTCCACAAAGTCTTCTTATTTATTAGCTTCAGTTAATCAAGTTACAACAAAGAGACATTCAAATCCCTCTTTGCATAAGACAAAAGATTTGCGCAGGTCGCTAGATCCTTCTTTCTTGCGCTAAAAGCATAGAGCCTTCTACAATATCCTACACTTAGTCTCTTACAATATGCAAAAAGAATTTACAATCATTACCAACACTTAGCACAACTTGCAACTCTTAGATCACATATATCACAGTCTACTACTCTCCCCCCCCCTTTTCACTTACTTCACCTATACATATATTTATACATACAACAGTGGTCCTAAGCATGGGTAAACCTATGGGCCGACACCCCTTTCCCATTACATTATCCGCAAGAATCCAAAAAGGACCCAAAAAGGGGTCTAGCTTCCACGATTTCCACTTCGCGTTGCGCTCCATATTTGACAAGTTGTCGAAGTCCCAAAAACAGTCAAATATGACCAAGTGTTCTTCAAAACTTGGTCAGGGCCAACAACGTCACCTTGAGCATGTGGCTTATTTTGATTGGTCCGCGATGGCACGAAGTTGGCAGGGAAATGGGACACATGTCACCCAATTGTGATACATTTAACTATGTGTTAAGTGGGTTCCACATGCCGATTTGGCATTGCATGATTGGCTCTTACAGTGCCTCGTTGATGCAACCCCTAGCCGATAGGATTTAATACTCGAGAGAACACATGGAATGTTGATCTTCTCGGGGGAACCAATTATGGCACTTATCAAATCTAGGCCATTCATTGGAGGTGTGCCCATTAAGGCATTCAAGAATTAGTTTGCAAGGGGAACTTCGATGAGGGAACTCCAACGATCAATGATTTAAAGGTTGGGTGTGTGACGCGATATGAGTCGTCGATATCTTAAGGTCCAAAAAACTGCCGAAATGTTGCGATTTTAGGCCGCAGTATTATGATAGACTCTTGGGTTAATAGACTTAGGCCCATTTTTTCACGTGATAATCCCCTTGTTGACCAGGACAAGCTCCTTTTGTACCACGAAAATCCCCTTTTGGACTACGAAAAGCACATGAGGGCTTACTTTATGCCTTATCCACACAAGGGCATGGAATTTTCTTTATTGTAAGCCATTTTTCTATAATTTGTTTAATTTCTCCACCATTCCATTAACTTAGGGATGATAGTCACTACTTATGTGGTGTTGTGCTAGGAATCCCTTTGTTAAGGTTGCAACCATGTTGTTTAAGAAGTGATTCTCTTGATCACTTGCCAAGTTTTGTGGGCATTAGGGAAATTTTAGGAGCTAAAACATTCACCAATTTCCTTTTCTCCTAAAATGATTTTTAACAAATTCTATAGGATAAAAGTATTTTACTCTAAGAATTGTAAAATAATTCTAGAAACTATATAAAATCCTTAGAAATTTGAATATATTTACAAAATATTGCCAAATATTTTGTAGTTGGCATTTTAAGAATTAGTAAGATTTGTTGAGGTTTCTACACTCTAAGATAAACATCAATCGTTAAAATTTCCCCTACCGGAATTTAATCCTTGTAATGATTTTTTCAAACATGAATGTGGCATCTTTATCTATTAAAAAATTATTGTTGGTGTGGCTTCTACCCATCTTGTGATGTAGTCTATGGTTGTGATGATATATCTCACTCTAGAGTGGCAAGTAGGGGGATTACTAGGTCCAATGAAGTTAAATTCCCACTTTTCAAATGGTTGAAGGGTGATTGTGGGGCATAGTGGCATTCAATCACTTCTTTCTTGCTTCCCTACTCATTGGCATGCATCAAAATGTTTAGCATAATCTATTCTATCTTTCAAAATTGTTGGCCACTAGATTCCTACTTGTTGGATCTTACAAGTGGTGTATTTTCCTTCATTATAGTGTCCACTTGTGACTCCATTATGAAATTCCCAAAGTAAGTATGGGTGTTCATGTGATAGTATGTATCATCAAATGATTCCATATGTTCTCATCTTATGTAGTTCACATATGATAAATTGGCAGTTTAAGGCTCTACAAACCAATTGTTTCTTCTACATTATGATGTAGTTGTCTACTACTTCTTACTTGGCAAGGAAAACTATTTAATCTCTTTAAAGAATTATGGTACTCATTATGATCTAAATATTTCATGAACCATAATTTGATCATCGATGGATCCTCTTGATTCTCGACATTTAATTCTAGAAGATGGTTGAGACCCAAATTATGCTTCCTTGGTTTCATGACTACCTCGAAGATAAAATTGGAATAGGAGTAACCGCTAACAAATGAATCCTTTAGGTACAAGTTTTTTCACCAAATACTTTAAAGCCGAGTGATCCATGTAGAGTTTGAAATGGTGTCCTCATAGATAGTCTCTAATATTTCCTAGTACATACACCATTGCAGGATGTTCACATTTTGTTGTGGTGTAATTGAATTTTGTGTGGGAAAGCTTACGAATTGAAAAGTAAATTAAATGCTTGAGTTTTCACTAACATATTCTAGCATTTCTCCTAGTTCTATACCCGAGGCATCCACATTTAGATTTAATACAAATGACCAATTTGGAAATTCAAGAATTAGGGAAATTACCATTTTCTCTTTATGTATGTTGAAAGATGCATGACACTCTTACATCCATCTGAATTCTTGAGAATTTTTCAAGAGTCTATCCAAGGAATATATTATTGTGAAATAATTCTTAATAAGCCTTTTGTAATACCTTGTATATACTTAGGTTGATCTTAATGTTTGGACATTTTCTAGAGTAGGTATATTTGTAATTACATAATTTTTTTCTTGATCAACCAAAATTCTATATTCACAAATGACATATTCTAAATGAGCCTTCAATGGTGTACAATATATCCATACCTTTCAAACATAAGTGCAACATGGAAACATGTTTTTTAATATATCTAGAAATAGTGCAATATTTAAGTATACTTCTAGGAATTTATGGATATAGTCCCTGAATGCTACCGTGACTATACTTGAAATTACTACTAGGACATTCTTCAAACTGAATGGCATGACAATATAAGCATAATACCACCATTAGGTTTCAAAGGTGATCTTATTCTTATCTTCTTCTACTATTCAAATGTAGTGATATCCTAAGAACCCATTAGTGAATGAATATGATTGTTTACCTACAACATGGTCCGGAAATGAGTCATTTATGCATGTTTCCTTTAACCCTCTAAAATCTACATAGACCTTTATTTCCTCTTTCAAATTTTTATTAACACATCAGTTAATCTTATATGGTATTTTTATGATTTGTTTAACATTTATTTTAAGTTCTATATCCATCTATCCTATCCCACCTATAATTCCTTTTAATTCGATGAAATTATATAAGAAGAGATCCTTATATTCCTTCTGTATTGCTTCTAGATATTTAACTGCTTTCTTATCGTAGTAATCGTCGATAGAAATTGGCCTTGATATTGGTATTTTTCACCTTCAAGGGTTCTTGGTAGCTATGATTTTGTGAAAGATCAATGCTTTCCTACATGATTCTATGCCCATCAATTTCTTGGAATGTGAGATGTTGCAACTCATCTATGCCATTACATGATTCTATGCCCAACAATTTCTTGGAATGTGAGATGTTGCAACTCATCTATGCCATTCTCGTTGTCATTGCTCCATCCCACTTTATGGAAGTACTTGAGTGGTCAAAAGGTAGTTGGTTCTTCTATTGTAACTCTTTTGTACTGGTTCCTCTAACATGCTGACATATTTCATTACATTTTCCTATGATCAAATATAAATGGCTTGATGGTTCTTAAGTGTAGAATTGAGTTCTAGAGTTTTACCTTAAATGAGAAATCCTTTGAGAAGGAGATCATCATCATATCCTCGGTCTTAGTTTTCCTTCTAATTTTTCCATGTCTATACCATGAATTTGGGGGTCGGTCAAGCATATGGATGAACATATGAAACCGCTTATGTTTTGGGTGTCCATCTCGAAAATTGTTGAAGATAATTGTTCAAATGTATGTCTAGGTCTATATTCTATTAACATTGCTTAGATATAATATGTTGGAAATCATATGTAGAGTCTAATACCTTGAATAATTCATGATTTTTTCTTTGGAATTGGATTTTGATGGCATGCTATACTACTTCCCAGCATTACAACAAGTCCTTACGCGTTTCCCACCATCTTATTGAACTGTCTATGAGTACTAAATACAACATTAATAATATCTTTTTCTTTTTTTTTCTCTTTTGAGTGTTCCATCCAATAAAGAAAGTATTCAATATCACCATTCCCATAAGTGGGATGATTAATATTTTTTCCCTGTCCGTCGGACATATTTGATGGATGCGCATTTTCTAGAAAAGAGTTCATGGTTTCATTCTTGTCAATTATGTAGCACCTATTTATCTAGTTTATCAAAAGAGCATAAGCACTTCTAGCTAATAACTCCATCCACAATAAGGTTAAGATATTCATGTGTAATACCTATAGTGAGGTTTTATATATGATTAACCATGTGCTCTTGTATATCATCTTCCATGGTCTCAATCTAGAGAGCTCCTTGAAATGGTCAATATGTTGTGTGACTCTTGTAGCTTTGGCCTCAGAAGACAATTTTCCCTTTTTCAGTTTAATAACATCATTGTTGTATTGTCATTCAGTTACAAGTAGTACAGGGTGCGGATCTTCCTCATATACTATCTTCATGACTTCAAATCCAATTATTGTCTTCACTCGTGCCAAATCTAATTCATCACAATTTTCATTCTACAAATGGGAAAGATTTTGTACTAATTCACTAGTCACAATTATATCAAAGAGAAAACCAACTTTCGATTACACATGATTTCCCATGAGAATATGGAAGGAGCACATTGAAGTGTTCTTACATGTCTTTTCTATATAAATTACAAATCCTTGACATAATTGAGAGGTATGAGACCATTAAAATGGGGTAGATGAACAAAAACATAAAGAGATAGAGTGATATGTCAAAGATTCACCTATATTTGTTCGCATTTTGAACAACCATAAACTGCTAGGGTGTTATAAAAAATAGCTAATTCATTGTTAAGTAC
This sequence comes from Picea sitchensis, assembly GCA_010110895.2. Taxonomy (NCBI): domain Eukaryota; kingdom Viridiplantae; phylum Streptophyta; class Pinopsida; order Pinales; family Pinaceae; genus Picea; species Picea sitchensis. Next base: position 86,039 of record SNQJ01S0025871.1, read on the forward strand.
CATTAGAAGGAACACATGTTATAATTGATAAGGTAATGTGGTGCTCCATTTTCATCTACCACCTTCCTATTGTATCTTAATCTAAAAATGACGTTGCATCATTTTTTTATTTTATAAGATGGACATGTGGAATATCTTGTGCATTTGAATTTAATCTTGAATTAGGATACTATAAAATTCAACACACATTTATTCAAATTCATGTTAAAGATAGTAGATATTCAATAAAATAATGAAAATATAAAAACAATATAGACTTACTACAGAGAGAAAAGGAGAACTTTGTTGACTTGAAACAATATAGAATGAGGAATTTGAAGAATCAATTATTTGATATTACCAAATTTTTCCCCTTGCATTTGAGGAAAAATTACAATAAATACACTTTTGTATTCTTAAAAGGAAGTGTGGAAAGCATGTAGCACTATCACTTCAAATAGACGTTAGAATCACCTTTTTAAGTAACAAGTGTGCCTAATTATATTAGACATGTCAATGTGGTATTTTATATAATATGCACTAGTGTCCTTAATGTTATTGTGCATCGACTAAAAACCTATGCTATAACCTATACAAGGTAAAATTTGTGAAGATTTACACTTATGTTTTGGCCCAAATCTATTATTCTAGTGCATATACGGTGTTATGGAGCACTGATAAAATTCACATTTAAGGATGTGTTATTTGTGAAAAATGTTATCTTTTTAAAAAGAGAGCACAATTTTAAACAATGAGACAAATTTATAGGAAACTAAAAAAATGTGAAATATTTTCAAATTCCAGTGCAAGTTAAATAAAACCATATTCGATTGGTGTGCCAAAAGTTAGAGGGGACTTATGAAAGAGAAATTTACCAAGTAAAATATTAGAGTGTACACATTTTTTTAAGAGATGAATTCATAAGGCGTCACCATGAGTCACATACAAATTTACAAAGGAGAAATTTGTGGTAGGTAGGTTCATTCTCTTCATCTCAATGAGTTTTTCTTTGATTGATTTCTAAATTCCATTTAATGTTACTTTACTCCTGTTGGAACACGCATAATTTTGAAGTCTATGTTGGAACACGCAAAATTTTGAACTTTTGAGATTTATATTTTTCATCTCTTAGAAACAAATTTTACCCAAAACAACATAAACTTAGAGAGTTGCCTTTTAAATTTAAATCAAATCCATTGCTTGTTATTTAGCAATAATGTGCTTGCAATATCTATTGTCGATGAGTTTATGTAGTTTGATCTAATGATCCTAATGATCTCCGAAGTGTTGGAGGCACCTGAGTTTTAAAGGAAATCCTTCAACGGTCGCTTCGCAGCTTCGCGCTTCGGATGTTCCAGCGAACCCAAACAACGAAAACCACGAAACTCCAAAACCCAAAGATAACCGCTAATGACTTTTCCTAAAGAAATCACGAACATGAGTCATAAGACACATGTCGTTTAAATCTTTCATGTGATGACACGTGGCACTTATTTTTGACATTTTCGTTGGAGGATTCACACGTTTTTTAGTGACACGTGGCACCTCTCTCTTCTTGAGATGTCATCCATGATGATGTCATATCTGCCACGTCACTCTGTGAGATGGCCCTTCAGATTTTTAACAATTATTGAGTCCACAAATCACTGAATTATCAAAGTGCCGAAGTATTGGACATTACAAAAGATAAAAAGGAGTTAATAAATCATTTAATAATGGAGGTTAATCACAATTAAGAGTTAATTAAATTACTTCGTCGTTTCAGATTTCATAAAGATTCCCTTATGTTATATTCAAAACCTCTGAAGTCTGAACTTTAGAATTTTTTATGTTAATACAACTTTTTAAACACGATTAATTAAGCACCTAAAGATGATTATTCATAAATTAATCACTTCGCAGTTTCAGATTTCGAGAAATTTCTCTTATGCTATATTCAAAACTTATGAAGTCGAGACTTCCAGAACACTTAAATTTAACGTTTTAAACTTAATTAATTAAGGTTTAAAAGTGATTACTCATAGATTAACTCCTCTGTGGATTCAGACTTCGGGATATTTCCACCTTGTCACATCCAAAACTCTCGAATGTGAACCATCGAAGTATTGATGGAATTTATGATCAATTAAGGATAATGATTTCAAATAAGGATTGCAAATCGCGAGGTAAGATAATTTTGTTTCCTTGAGGATTATGGCACCACAAAAGATTGCAAAGAATCTTGATGCATCGGGTGATGATTCAAATCCGAACGCAGATGTTCTGTCAGGAATAACTTCATGAGTCACGGACGCCATTAAAACTTGGACACAGGTCTTCGATGTCTTAGAGCATGAGATCATCAACTGCCTAGATGACTCTTCTGAAGAATATGACGACTCCTATACAACTAAGGGCATTAATGTAGAATAGTCGGAGATGCATAAGTTCGTTGTACGACCAAGAATCATGCCCTATAACGATATGATAAGATGGGCTCTAGAACATGGTGACATCTAGACCAGGAGCATCATCAACCATCGATAGGTCACCGTCACCTCTTTCCAACCAGAAAACCTACCAGTAATGTACAAAATTTGTCGTAATCCTAGATACACTTACAATTCTTCATTCCTTCTAGAGTTCGAGAGAAAGTAATGCACCCAATATGCCAGAAACGGTCACGATATAGTCAAAACCTGGTGGGGGCATCCAAAGAAGTTCAGAGCCGATGCTCATGGTATGCACACCACGACGTCTTTGGACTCTCATATGTTGTATGTAGCCATGATGCTTTGTCTCATGTTCAGGAAGAAGAACCCTACAAATTTCTCGGTTGAATGGGTAGCCATTATGAACAAGGTAGCCAAGAGATATACTTTCAATTGGGCCAAAATGTTGTCGGAAAATTTGGCCACGGAAACCGTTGATTATAAATCAGCAAAATCAAAAGGGCATCTTGCCCCTTTTTACATGTCGACATATGTTATGGATGCCATTTATTTCATGACCCCTTTTCCCGTGATGAACTAGAGTTGGACCCTAGCTAGTTCTAAACCTATTCATTTTTATCACTCTAAGTTATGGGAGGACAAAGACAAGGATTTATTTTATGAAATCTGACACAATGTCATAGTGCCTATTCACATAGCCATTTATGGACACCCACCTACCTGAATCTCAGAGAGGATTATAGGGAACCTAGGAAATCTTGCAGATTGGTTCATTGAGGAGAATTTCTCCTATATCATAGTTTTTGGTTGTTCGGTTCATCTTCATGCCCTCCCACATTTTTTACCAGACATGTTGGTGTGCAGAGAAGTGGCATACCAGATAGTGGCATGAGGTATCAACAAAGAGTTAAAAGGAGTGTAGAAAAAGGTTTGGCCAAATTTCCCCATTCAGGTTGGCATGTTTATATTGTTATATTTCGATCACTCTAAAGTCGAGGTCGCGGCCCTGGAGGATGTCAAATTAGTTGACATTGAGTTCAAGAACCATGATCCACACAAGATAGTGGAAATCCATCTGGCTCAGTTTAACATGAAGCGATACATACATGAGAATTCCCCTTATGAAAAAATGTTCATGGGAGCAAGATCATATGATGAAGTCCGAAGTAGATTCCAAACCCTGCCCCCAAACCAACAAGTTGGTTTCATAAGATTTCAAAAATAAAGGCAGAATAGTTTACCCAATATATTACATGGAGACTCAAATCTCGCACATCCTTAAAAGGAAGCCAAACCTAGAATATATGAGCAAAGTTCCTCCACTAATAATAAATCTAAGGAAGTCCCAAAAGGCCTAGAAATGTTATTCCATGAGATAAGGGCGTCACTAGAAGGACTGAAGGATCCACAAGTAATGGCTTGGTTCGAAGCCTTCATAAATTCGATACAAGTTGTCCCTCATTCAACACCAGCGACCCTTGCTGGCACCCCAAATACAACAAGAAAATAACCTTCCACCGAAATTGGTTCCCCTATCACATCATTAACCCCTTTGTAGACTAGCCTTGAAAATCCTAGTTCCAAACTTACTTTCATAGGAGATATCACTCGTATCTTGCCCGAAGAGATGCCTCCCTCATATTTATTATTTAGCAAGAAACAAAAAGCCATCATGAAGAGGTAATCTCACCAAAAGGATGGATTTATCACTAAGAGGCAAAGACCGGTATATGACGGGAAATACCATGATGGTCCAGAGTTTGCAAAAGAAATTGCAGGTTCGTTGGGGGATTTTTCCACTGCCAATCAATGGTCAGTGGAAAATTTGACCGAACAACTATGACACAAATGCCTCTTGGTAGAACAGTTGAAAAATGAGATATATACTACAGAACATACTTCCATAAGCAGGATGGACCAAGAATTTGAGCAAATAAGGGCTAGTGATCAACAACAAATTAAAAAATTGCATGGCAACCTTGATTTTCTCTACCAGAGTTCGCAGACAATCAAAGGACTGATCACTCAGTGTGAAAACTTGATTGAGAAGCTACATGCCATACTGACCCTAACAAAGAATGCAACAATAGAAATTTCGGACTTCAAAGAACAAGCATCAAAAGTAAATGAGAGGCTGGAAGTTGCCCAACAAGAACTCTATCTAAAAGTAGATGCCATTTAGAAATGTTATCAGGTAGTAGATATCTCCCTAAAAGACATCTATGTCAAGGAAAAATAGGCCTACTCATCTCGGTCTAAGTTTCAAGAAGTTCTCATATATGGATGCATAGAGGTAATGCCCCTATTTTTCCTCTTCTCTCTCATTCTGAACAAGTAAGAGGTGAAATGGCCCTAAATGCCTGAGAAACAAATCTAGAAGAAGGCAAGAAACTTTCCATAAAGGTGAAAGAGGCTTGTCTAGAGGCATTTTCATCATTAAATAAAAATATGATTGAGTTTGAGGGGAATAATATCTCCATGGCCCTGGGGGGAATTAATATAGAAATGAACCAACAAAGCTCCAAAAAGAACAAGGAAGCTACTCAGGCAACCATCCAAGAGATGAGCCAGATTGATCTTCTTAAAATCAATGAATGGTTGGTTAATCCAAGTTCACAGTTTTAGGGCACAGTCCAAGAAGTGAACAAGATCCAGTAAAAGCTGCGTCAAATACATAAGAAATTGTTTACCTTCGAAGTTAATGAAAGGATTGAGTCTTCAAGGTTCATGGTAGCATTGATGGATATATGCACCCAATGCAGTGAACAGGAAAAAGCAAGTGTAGCTGGGGGGGAATGAGAAAATATGCTCAACGTCCACCTTCTCCACCCACTCTACCTTTCACCCTCCAACAGTCACTTACCTCGTCTATCCCTACCACCCACATTGTTGCATCCATTCATCCCATCTCTTGACCGGACACTTGTTTCCCCATCATTATTTTCATGAAAAATTACTCTTCATGTAATCTTTATTCATCCCTTAA